>JAADVR010000821.1:0-14998 GCA_023335855.1 Pythium scleroteichum
GGAAGACCACGCGCACCCACATGTACGTCTGTCCAAAGATTCTGAGTATCGCGACGATGACGAACCATTCCGGCGCGTCCATGTTGGAGTACGCCGACTCATAATATCGGTAGTCATCGACCGCAACAGTCGTGCAAATGGGTTTTCCGTCCACTGGATGAGCCGTGCAGTTTCGGATCCTCGTGAGGGTGACGATGTCAAAGTCTTGGTGACCTTGGAAGGATAGTCCACCGCCAGCAATATCGTTGACATTCTCAAGTACGACAAAGTCGAGTGTGTGATTTGGGTACGCAGTCAACAGCTGCGCTTGGCGTCGAGGAATATCCGACCAGAGCGAGAACTTGCAAGCCGGGAATCCCGGTCGTCCACACCGACCTTCGGCGAACTTGGTCCAGAAGGCCTGGCAGGCGTAAGGCTTTGGGAAGCGGTCGCCACACAGATTAGGCGTCGGATCAGGGTGATAAATCGCCTGCGTGGTTCGTTTTGTCGATCGATCGAAGAACCACGGGAAGACGTAGTGGAGGATGCGGTCTTTGAACTCGGTCTCGGTGCGAAGCGTGATGGAACCTTGACTGTTGTAGGCAGCAGTCGCGTCGACAAGCGAGTCGATCATCGAGAACAGCGTGTTCAACGGAATGCCCAAGGTTTCGTCGCACGTCCCTTTGTACAGCACACACGGCGGCCACGCAGTGACGTCCAAGTGTTCGGCGAGCGACCGCATGCCGAGGGACGTGGTGTCGTATTTGTAGGGCCAGATGCGCTTGTAGTTGGTGGCCGTGGCGTTGGTGGTGTTGACGTGGATGACTCGGTATGCATCCGGTCCATAAGGAATGAGAAAGTCGGGTTGGACAGCGAAGTATTCGTCGAGGTTGCTGATACCAAGGCCGGAACGCGCGACGTCGGAGAGCAGCAGCAAGTAGGAGAAGAGCGAGACGGAGAATCGTGTCCAGGAGAAAGGCTCGTCGCACTCGAGCTGAATACCGAGGGTGCCGGACTGGAGACGCCACGGGTTCGCGCTTTGGTTCGTGACAGCCATCTTCTTGCGTGGCTTGCTGAACATCTTCTTGAGCTCCAGCATGGTGAATGGTCGCGTCTGCTTGCTCGCGGTCGGATTGACGACTGAGTCTTCCTCCACACTCGCTCGGCACGATTGATCGAGCCAGCGACTATCAATAGTGGTGGGTGGGCTCAGTGCCCAGAACCCAAGTCCGAAACAATTTCGCAGGGTAGCAAGGAAAATGATCGCGATGCGATACCCAAACGACGGCAGCCAAAAATACCCTTCCGGCTGATCGGCAGTGCGTTTGGTCGTTCTACAACAAAGAAAAAAAACTCGGTGGGTTTGATCTGGGTTATGATGCCGATTATAATTCATAGCGACAACGACCCACCTAAGCGCAGCTCGTTGGTGAGGAAACTTTTTATATGCCGACAAGTAATGGGGCGCCGCTTGCGTCGAGATCTTGTCCTCATCCGCGAAGACGCTTGGTGGTCCATTTCATGAATTTGAAGAATGGATTCCTGAATTTCACCTTGGGATTTTGTCACAAAAGCAATCTGACGAAGATGAAGATGGCAGGCGACGACGCGGCAGCGTGGCCGCCTGCTCTGGATGCGCGTGCGTAGAGCCGCCGAGAGACCGCTCGTTCGATTGCGCTCGCTCTGCGCTATCCGCTCATGCCGCTTTCGTCTCGCGTCGACACTTCCTTCGTGCGCTAGAAGCCGTCTCGTCGCTTGCGTTACGCTTGCTTGGTTGAGCGTCACGCCGCGGCCTCGAGGACGCGCGCCCGGCAGCCAGCTGTGGCAGTGCGTTTGGTTGGATTGCGCGAGCTCTTCATCTCAGGCGGTGCATCTACTTCGCTCGGCTCTGTTGTGGGAGGTCGCAGTGGCTTAGCCGCTTGCGCTCGTAGAGACCGCCAGGCTGGCCGCTAAAAGATACGAAGCCTCGAGAGCGTGATGGGGTTCGTCCTAGCCGCCATTTTCGTGATCAGAATCAGCTGGACCAGCTGATGACTAGTCTGTTGCGTGGACAGAGACAGCCTGTCGACGCTGGAACAGGCGAGCGCGACGTAAGTGCCATCCAGAATGGCATTCGTCTCGGGAACAAGCGCTTCAGAAACCATTTGAGAGCCGTAACCGCGAGGAGGTCGAGCAACGCGTCAACGAGACACTGTGTGTCCACCGGTTAACGCAAGACGAAAACTTCTGGAAGGGACTATGCTCACCAAGAAATCGCGGGTGCCGATCGTACCGTGTAGGTGCGCGTGCTGCCGGGCGTCCGTGCTTGTGAACGATGCAGCCACGAGGCATGCAATGGCGAGCGTCCAGACCGTTCGCATCGAGACTGAGCAATGGTGAATGAAATCCATCGGCTTGAGTGTCGGCGACTCCTAGGTAATGAACGAGAACTTGGGGCACTTGTTCTCTGGTCGGCGACTCTATACTCGAGTTCCAAGGCTCGAGCGAGCAGCGTCCGAGAGTAGCAGTGGGTCAAAGGCGAAGGAAACGAAGAAGTGTGTCCAGGGGAAGGACTCATCGCACTCGAGGTGGATGCCGCCGAGGATGGGGATTGACAGTGCGAATTATCCGGGACGCGGCATTGGACGACAGTTTGGCTTGGCCCGACGCTCAACTTCTTACGGCTCATGGCTTGCGGCGTTATCTGCTTTTTTGGCCGGACTGCGGTTGGTTGGGATCGATACTACGCTAATTATATTGTCAAATGTCGCCGGGGCGAACGATACCGCTCGATAAAGTTGCGGTGCTAGTCACGGTTGAAGAAGAAACTGTTCCCAACCCCCACTCCAGTATGTTGTATCCACATCCATTCCAGTACGCTCCATCATGGGCATCCGGCTTTTGTTCTGCTCGTCAGCGATCTGCCATGCTTGACTCGCGCTCCAATTACGACGAATTATCTGCGGGATTTGAGTGGCGTACGCCACCCACTCCTATTGCTGATCCTCTGCGTGTTGAGGAGAAATCGCGGCTACGACACCGATGCCACGCGTTCACGCTGAAAATACACTTGTGAGATCAAGATTTCGTGTGTTCATCATTCGCGCTTATTGCACGGCAATATCGGTCACGCTCTCATCCGCAGCGTAGCAAGTCGGGCCACTCGAGATCTTTCGTATTGACGACTGCGACGAGTTCGAGATCATCCCACTCGATCGGGATGTCTGCCTCGCACGTCATTAATCCGAACGGGAGCAAGAAACAGCGCTTGGACGCCTTGACTTCGTACAGCCCCACGAGGCGACCGTCGAACATGCGCAGATTCATAAAGGTGAACGGGTCCGTCATCACTGCGAGGTTGACGAGGTACACGGTCGACTCGATCTCGCGCGTGCGGCGGTCCACGCTGTGCATATCGCGCTGCAGCATCTTGGAGATGGTCGTCTCTCGCATAACCATCGCCTTGTCGGGCATATCCATTAGTTCATGATACAGCTGTCGGGCCCGCCTCATCGATTCCATCGCCGAACGGCGGTGTTCAGAAGGCGTGTTTGGCTCAGGCTTTATGCTTGCTTTGCTCTTCTTAGGCTCTCCATCAAAGGTCAGCACAGAGCCGAACCAGCTCACGACAAGTCGACTTCGCGGCCACAGCATTCCGGCAGAGTACGGCGCGATCGTGCTCGATGCAAGTGTCAGACGCATTGGCATGAGCTTGGGGTATGCGTGACGGATCAGCCACACAAAGAGCGTGATGCCCAAGAGTCCAAGAAAACCGCACAACAGACACTGCATGTCGATGGGTGAGCCCGTGAGTAGATTGTTGATTGCGCCATGCGTACTATCGAGCGATTCCGACAGAACATGGTGGCGTCGTCCGCTTGGTACCACCTCGTAGATCTCCAGCACCTTTGTATTTCGGAAGCTGAGTGAACGAAACTGCGCGAAGATTGTCAGCGCCGCGATGAAGGTGATTGCAAACTCAGCCATGCCAGGCACGCCGTGGATTGGAGACCAGTTGCTTGCTGTCGTGATGTACACGACGCGGTGGCAAATGAACCCGACGACCCAAACTGTTCGCATGGACACAGCACAGCGCTGGAAGAAATCACCCATGCTCCACTGCATTTGCCCGAGCAACGAGGTGAAGTAAGCCTGCACCATCGCGTACGCTGCCGGCGAGTCGATTAAGTGTGCGAACAAGTAACACGAGATAGGAAAAGTTGACCCGTACACGACGACCTGACTGGGGATCAAAAATACGGTGCGCGCAGTCACAGCAAGACGAGAGATGAATGTTGCGCCCTGGAAGCGAGGCTCTCGCATGCGCGCGACACAGCAACCGATGATGAGGGCGATGAATCTGATCCACACGTACGTCTGTCCGACGACGGGGTGCGTTAATCGTCATGCGTGCCGACTCGTATCGATAGTCGTCAACGGTGACTGTCGTGCAGCGCGGCGACGCTTCTTGACACGTTCGTACACGGGCGAGTGTGACGATGTCAACTAGTTTGCGCCCTTGAAAGGTGACTCCTGGTGGTGTGTGGTCGTCAGCTCCTTCGACGACCACAAACTCAACTGAGTGATTGCGGTACAGCATCTGAAGCCTCTGCATACGAGTCGCTAGGTGCGACCAGATCGTCCCGGAGACCTGCCCACAAAGTGTATTGAGCGAAGCGTCACAGAGCCGGTGATATCGGGTCCACGTGTCCCCACACGCGTACGGTCGCGGCCCTCTTGTACGTCCGCAAATGGAAATCCCGTCACTCAACTGGTCGAGTCGGTAGTGAATGGCTTGGGCTGTGCGTTTAATTGTTCGCTGGAAAAACCATGGAAAAGCAAAATGGTGGATGCGATCGAACCAGTCGTACTCCGTACGGACTGTGAGCGATCCGCGGCTACCGTCGCTTCCACGATGCAAAGACACTTTGGCAACGAGCGAGTCGATCATCGTGAAGAGAGTTTGAGACGACAGGTTCTTTCCACTTCCACACTCGGACTGGTAGAACATACACGACGGCCACTCTGGAATGTCGAGCAGCTGCGCGACCGAGCGCATACTGACTGAGGTCGTGTCGTACTTGTAGGACCAGACCCCGACATTTTGCTCACGATCCAGAGTGGCATTCTCGATCGACAGGTGCACAATCGGGTAGGCGAAAGGACCGAAGTGGAGAATTGAATCTGGTTCAGGACGCGGGAAGCTTGACAGGGACGACCGCTCGATGCCGAGTCCTGATCGAACGACTTCCGATAGCAGCAACGCGTACGAAAACAGAGACACCAAACAGCGCGTCCATGTGAAAGGCTGAGCCAACTCGATGTCTCTTCCTCGTACTCGCCGCTTTCGAGGAAGCAAGGAGGCGTACCGGCGTCCACTGTCGCATCGGACCTGTCTGGACAATATGAATGCAGGGTGGTCGCTGATCACCACCTTGGTCGCTTCTCGCACAGTCTGAAGAGACGGCCCATTAGCGCGCATGATGAACTTGTTGCATACTCCAAGCTTGAATCACGTTCCACGTGCCTGCCGATTTAACGTATGCAGCGAGAGCGGTATTTTTACGAGTTGCTTGAGCAGTAGGGTTTCGCCTCCAAGAAAGAAGCCGACCTGGAAAGACGTTTAGGCAGGTCCGACGAGTGAGCGCAGTGACAAATCATGTCTGATGATGGAAACTCCGTACACGAATGCTTCGGGTGCGCAATATAACGCTCACAGAGCTTGTCGTCACTCGGCTCGCAGAACACATCAGCGGAGAGGGGTCGAAATCACGGGTATAATACTAGTTGGCAGACTCACCACTTCCCATTTGAACTGGATGCTTTGAATAGATCTCGACACGGGAATAGACACGCTCCCGCAACCCTCTGTTCACGCTTCGAGTGTGAGCACTCCTCGCGCTCGGACTCAACATCACATAGCATAATGACAGGCGGCGGACGCAGCCCACCAAAAGAATGGACGAGTATGCAACCACCGAGCACGTCTCGAGTCGTCCATGGGGAACGAGACACGCCCATCTCCCGGGGCGGATCCATTCAGCCGATGATGAGACCTTTCCACGTTGATGCGTGTAATTAGATCCGCACCGAGTCGACAGTGGGACCCCACCGATATCGGGTGGCGCGTAATTGATCCTTGAGGTGCTCGAGGTGGATGGCGTGCTGCCCGAGCGGATGAGTGTTGAGTCCTGCGCTCCGCAACCGCTGATGGCCTCACGCTGGACCAAGTCGTCCGGTGTCACGCTCGAAACGTGTCTGCGCTTCAGGTGCGATGGCTGCGATTCAGTGCGTCTCTCAGCCATCGCGCGGGTCAGGAGAGTGGCGCCTCGCGCGTCTGAGTTGGAAGACGCCACCCACGAAGGGAGGGATCTTGATGCCGTATTACCTCCGTGGCTAGTTCAAAGGATGTCTTGCGTCTGCAGCTGCCAGCATATTAGTACGCGGCCTTCAGCCTCCCGTGGCGATTCTCCGGCTCCGGCTGGTGGTCTCGCTTTGAATTCTCCTATTTCCAAGAGCATGAAGACCTTTCTCGCCACCACCGCGACGGCGCTCGCGCTCTCGACCGCCTCAGCGTCGCCTTCCTTCCGCTCGCTCATGAGCGACGCCGACATCAAGCCGCTGATCCTCGGCGGCACGGAGACGCCCCTCGGTCAGCGCCAGTTCGTCACGGGGCTTCGGTACACGCCTGCAGGCCAGAGCGTCTGCGGCGGCTCGCTCATCCACCCCAAGTGGGTGCTCTCGCCCGCGCACTGCGACGTGGACGACGAGGGCAACCCGTCCAAGATCGCCTACGTGAGCGTCGGCACGCACTACTTCCAAGGCGCCAAGGACAGCACGGCCATCAAGGTCGTGCGCAAGATCCGCCACCCGCGGTTCCGCTCGGCCAACACGGGCAACGACTTCTTGCTGCTCGAGCTCGAGTTCGAGGCTCCGTACGCGCCCGTGGCGCTCGCGGCGAACCCGCCGGCGACGGGCGTCGTGGGCACGACGCTCGGCTGGGGCGACACCAAGGAGGGCTGCGTGTGGTCCGAGGTGCTGCTGCAGGTGGACGTGGCCGTGCAGAGCAACGCGACGTGCAAGACCGCGCTCACCAAGTACCAGGAGGCCACGATTCTCTGCGCCGGCGGCGTCAAGAACCAGGACGCGTGCCAGGGCGACTCGGGCGGCCCGCTCGTGGCCACGACCGCCGACGGCTCGGACGCGCTGGTCGGCACCACGAGCTGGGGCCGCGGCTGCGGGCAGGCGGGCATCCCAGGCGTCTACGCGCGCGTGTCGGCCGTCCGTGCGTTCATCGACCAGTACGTCCCGCAGTACTCCACATGGGTTCATAATGCCACTCTAGTGAATAGTGGCTTCAAACCATATGATTCGCTGGAATAAATGTTGAGTATCCACCAATGAAATTCCACCCTCAAGCACATCCACTATTATGATTGGCTTAAAAGGATTCACTATTTTCCACCAATCCGATCCAACTGTACCCCCCTGTCCTGGAAGAGCTCCTCGTTATCGGAGACCACCACCTGAGCTCACGGGGAAGGGAACCATGAAGAAGACGCGCATGTCGATCGACGACATCCACGCGATGGTCGGCTCCATCCGCAAGAACGTGCTCAACATGCGCGTGACCAACATCTACGACCTCGCGGCCACGTCGGACGCCTCCAAGAACAACAAAACCTACATCCTCAAGCTCCACCAGCCGCCCTTCCCCAAGGTCTTCGTGCTGCTCGAGTCGGGCGTGCGCTTCCACACGAGCAAGTACACGCGCGACGCGTCCTCGGGCTCGGCGCTGCCCAGCCAGTTCACCATGAAGCTGCGCAAGCACCTGCGTGGCAAGCGGCTCGTGGCGCTCACGCAGCTCGAAGGCGACCGCGTGGTCGACTTCACGTTCGGCGCCGACCAGCTCCAGTGCCACCTCATCCTCGAGCTCTACGCCTCGGGCAACATCATCCTCACGGACGACAGCTACAACATCCTCTCGCTGCTGCGCACGCACAAGTTTGACGAGAACGTGAAGATGGCCGTGCGCCAGGTGTACCCGGTCTCGGTGCTCGGCGAGACCGCGGGCTCGGGCGCGTCGATCGCGAGCGCGGCCGAGCTCGTGCTGTTCGCGGACCTCTGGTTCACGGAGCAGGAGATGCGCCTGGTCGAGGGCAAGCAGGGCGCCAAGAAGCCCAAGGCGCAGACGCTCAAGCAGCTGCTGCTCACCAAGGAGTCGACCTTCGGCGGGCTCGGCCCGGTCATCGTCGAGCACTGCATCGTCAGCGCGGAGCTCTCGCCGGGACAAAAGATCAAGAACCCGACCGACTTTAAGAGCCTCGGCGCCGCGGCGCTCGCGCGGCTCGTCGAGGAACTGCGCAAGGGGTGGACGCTGCTGGAGAAGCTGCAGACCGAGCAGGTCACGACTATCACCGAGGTCAACGAAGACGGCTCTCCGATCCAAGGCGATGCGCCCACGCCCGTGGACGCGACCAAGCGCGGCTTCATCGTGCTCAAGGAGAAGCAGTCGGAGACGGACATGGACGTGTTCGAGGAGTTCACGCCGTACCTGTACGCGCAGCACGCGTCCAAGCCCGTGAAGGAGTTCGTCACGTTCGACGAGGCCGTGGACGAGTACTTTTCGCATTTCGAAGCCCAGAACGCCGAGGCCGCGCGCCAGAGCGCCAAGGCCGCGGCCGAGAACAAGCTCGAGAAGCTGCGCCGCAGCCAGAAGCAGCAGATCGACCAGCTCGTCGAGGTCCAGGAGAAGAGCCTCGTGCACGCGCAGCTCATTGAGACCAACCAGCAGGACGTCGAGAATGTGCTGCTGGTCGTGCGCAGCGCGCTTGCGAGCGGCATGGACTGGCGCGGGCTCGAGGAGCTCGTTCGCTTCGAGCAGCGCAATGGCAACCCGGTCGCGTGTCTGATCCACGAGCTCGATCTCGCCCACAACCGTGTCGCGATTTTGCTGTGCGACAACGAAGACGACGAGACTTCGGGCGACGAGGACGACCAGCCGCAGGACCACGCCGCTCACGTGATCTGGATCGATCTGTCGCTCTCGGCGCTCGCGAACGCGCGCGAGATCTACGCCAAGAAGAAGAAGACGGTCGAAAAGGTCAAGAAGGCGACCGAGGCCACGGACCGCGCGATCGAGATCGCCGAGCGCAACACCAAGAAGACGCTCGAGAAGCAGCAGACCAAGCGCGCGGCCATCTACCAGCGCCGCAAGACGCTCTGGTTTGAGAAATTCCACTGGTTCATCTCGAGCGAAAACTATCTGGTCATCGGCGGCAAGGACGCCCACCAGAACGAGCTGCTGGTCAAGCGGTACCTGCGCAAGGGCGACGTGTACGTCCACGCCGATCTCCACGGCGCCGCCACGTGCGTCGTGCGCAACCGCGCCGTGCCGAACGCGACGACGGACGCGGAGAAGTTCCCGCCGATCCCGGTCGCGACGTTGGAGCAGGCCGGCTGGATGAGCGTCTGCCGCAGCAACGCGTGGGCCAACCAGGTGATCGCCGGGGCCTACTGGGTGAACGCGGACCAGGTGAGCAAGACGGCCCAGGCAGGCGAGTACCTGCCGACCGGCAGCTTCATGATCCGAGGGAAGAAGAACTACGTGAACCCGTCGCGCTTGGAGCTCGGCCTGGCCGTCGTCTTCCGCGTGGACGAGTCGTCGCTGAGCAGCCACAAGGACGGAGAGGACGAGGAGGAAGGAGAAGAAGAGAAGAACGGAGAGAGAGCCCCGCAGCCAATGCCAGCAGTCGATGACAGCGACGAAGAAGGGGACGAGGAAGAGGTGGAAGTGAAGAACGAAGAAGAGGACGACCAGGAGGACGACCAGCAAGAAGAGGAGAAGGAAGAGGAGACCGCGCAGCAGGAGAATGTGGATGGCGTGAGCGAGGAGGAGAAGGCCGACGAGACTCCTGCTGCCGAAGCCGTCGACGCCAAGCAGGAGAGTGCTGAGGACGCTCACGACCAGGAGGAGCTGGAGGACAACGAGGAGAACGAGGAGGCCGCGCAAGCATCGCGAGACGGCGGCAAGAAGCGGCTCAGCGCCAAGCAGCGTCGCGACCTCAAGAAGGGCAAGCCCTTCCACGAGGTCCTGGAGCAGCCGTCTGGCAAGTCCACGCCAGAGGCCACCAAGGCTGCTCTTCCTCGTGCAGACAAGGCCAATGGGAAGAAGGGCGCGGCGCCTCCGCCGGCCCCCGCTCAGCAGCAGCAGCAGAAGGGCAACGTGCGAGGCAAGAAGGGCAAGCTCAAGAAGCTCAAGAAGAAGTACGCCGACCAGGACGACGACGATCGTCGGCTGCGCATGGAGGCGCTCGGCCACACCGTCGCGGCTGATGACGACGACGACGACCAGGACGACCGGGACGAGGACGCCGACGAGACCAAGCCGACCGAGTCGCCGACGCCGGCGCAGCACGAGCATAGCGAGGAATATATCCGCCAGCAGCGCGAGAAGAAAGAAAAGTTCCTCGAGGAGCAAGAAGAAGAGGCCGAGGCCGCCGACTTTTTCGACACGTTCACGGGCTCGCCGCGGCCGCACGACCTGCTGCTCTTCGCGATGCCCATGTGCGCGCCGTACGCGGCGATGGCCAAGCACAAGTACAAGGTCAAGCTCGTGCCGGGCAGCACGAAGAAGGGCAAGGCGGCCAAGGCGGCCATGGACTACTTCTTCGCGTCCAACCTGCGCGAGGAGAAGGACCTCCAGAAGACGCTGCAGCTGAGCCAGCGCAAGGCCACGGGCCAGGCCGCGAGCGACGAGCTCCACGCCGTCGACGTCGAGCACGTGGTCGTCCAGCGAGAGCTCATGCGCTGCATCATGGACAACGAGCTGGTCGCGTGTCTCGTGGGGCCCGTCAAGATGCTCGCGCCCGGGTTGCAGGGCGCCGCGGCGTTCAAAGGCGGCAAGAAAGGCGGCAACCCCGCCAAGAAGAAGGGCAAGAAGTAGACGTACTGATATAGGATAGAACGTCTCCCCAATATCCTCAGGATATCACCGACGTCCTCTCTTTGGATTGGCTGAAATGCATTTCATCCAATCCAACAC
Organism: Pythium scleroteichum; assembly: GCA_023335855.1. NCBI lineage: Eukaryota > Oomycota > Peronosporomycetes > Pythiales > Pythiaceae > Pythium > Pythium scleroteichum. Next base: position 11,003 of record JAADVR010000821.1, read on the forward strand.
GTTTCGTGGTATTTAATTATAGCCAATCATCGACGCGTAGCTGCTGACTGGGTCCATAGCAGTTCCCATAATTCATTCGACCTCCGCTATGGCGCCGTCGCCGCTGCGCGCGTTCCAGGCCGAGGTGCTCGAGCTCGCGCGTGAGCAGAACGTCGTGATGGTGGGCGACACGGGCATCGGCAAGACCTTCGTGGCCATCGCGCTGCTGGGCGAGCAGGACTACGGCGGCGGGCGGCGCGCGTTCTTCCTCGCCCCCACGCGGCAGCTCGTCTGGCAGATCACGGAAAAGGTGCGCGCGGCCTCGACGCTGCCGGCCAAGGCCTACTGCGGCCGCGCCATGGAGTTTTGGGGCGCGCGCGAGTGGGAGCGCGAGCTGCGCGTCGTGCGCGTGCTCGTCTGCACGCCCGAGGTGCTGCGCAACGCGCTCGAGCGCGGCTTTGTCCGCATGGACCGCATCAACTTGCTGGTCTTTGACGAGTGCCACCACGTGACCAAGCGCCACCCGTACGCGCACGTGATCAAGCTCTACGACGAGACGCAGCCGGACGCCATGCCGCGCGTCTTCGGCACGACGGCCTGTCCGACGCGCGACTGCGCCACGAACTTGCACGCGACGCTCAAGAAAGTGGAGCTCGCGGACCACGAGACCAAGGCGTTCGCGGCGGTCGCGCCGATCCTCTTCGAGACGTACGACGCCGAAGACGACCCGGCGCCCGACTTTGAGTCGTCGCGCTCGAAGATCTGGGACGACGCCGACGAGAACGACGCCACCGAGATGTGGCTCGACAAAGAGCTGAGCCAGGACCCGCTGCTGGGCAAGGTCTTCCAGATCCTCGAGGAGACCAAAGTCATCTCGGTGCTGCAGAAACTGATCCGCAAGAGCCGCGGCGGCGCCGCGCGCGACGACGAGCGGCGCGAGAAGATCATCCGCAAGTTTGCGCTCTCGTGTGTGGAAATTTACAAGAACCTCGGCGGCTGGTGCGTCTACCGGTTCCTCGAACTCGAGATCGAGCGCGCGGCCACGAACGCGTCGCTGCTGCTGAACGTGCCCGGGACGATGTACGGATTCGACCGCGCGGCCGTGACGGCGATCATGCGCGTGCGGACGGTGCGCGCCCAGTGTGACCTCGCGGCGACCAAGCGCGTGCTCAAAGTAGTCTCGCTGCTGCAGGACCGACTCATGGACAGGTCGGAAGACGGACAAGCCGACGGAGACGACGAGGAGGAAAGCGTGGAGACTGACGAAGAGGTCGGACCAGAAGGAAGCGTCGCAACGTCCGAGGTGTACAGTCTTGCCATGACAGAAGACGCTGACGTTTCTCTTGTGCGTGGGGAAGCTGGTCGCAGCGGGGGCGATCTCGCGGAGGTCCCAGCAGTGCTCGCTAAGCCTGGCAGTTCTCTCCAAGGGATCATCTTCGTGACCACCCGTGTCGAGTGCCGAGTGCTGTGCGAGTATCTCAACGAGGTCCTCGGCGTGCCAGACGAGGAGCAGGATTCCGACGAGGACGACTATGAAGCGAGCTACGACGACGACACGAGCGACGCAAACTCAGACGACGAATTCCAGCCGAAGAAAGACCCGCGGTTCGCGTGTGTGCTCGGCCAGGCATCCACTCGAGATACTGCGGCGTTCAACTTGCCGAAGATGGAAGAGATCCTGACAAAATTTGAGAAAGGCAAGATCCAATTTCTCGTGTCCACTGCCGTCTCGATCGAAGGCGTGGACTTTCCGCAGTGCTCGCTCATCGTCGTGGCGACTCGTATCCAGACGGCGCGGAAGCTCATCCAGCTGCGAGGTCGGGCGCGCCACGAAGACGGCGTCGTCTTTTACCTGGCTGAAGAGAGCGACCGCGAGCACGAGGCCCACTTTGAGGTCATGCGCGTCGAAGCTGACGCCATCAACGTGCTGGATTTTAGCCACGACAAGAGCGAAACGCTATTCCAGCTGCCACGCTCGCAAGTGGCGCAGCAACTCGCGGGCTTTGCCTACTTTCCGGAAGAGTCCATTCTCAAGATCGAATCCACGGGCGCCGTGCTGGATCTCGACTCGAGCGTCTCGCGCATCAATATGTTTTGCCAGACGCTACCGCCGCAGACATATACGATCGACTACAAGAACATGTATACGTTCAAAGAGACCCAGGTGAACAAACGTCCGCTCTTCCGCGCGATGCTGCAGCTGCCCGTGGAGCTCGACATCCCCGTCTTCAAGAGCGAACTCATGCATTCCAAGTCCACGGCCAAGGCCTCCGTCGCCTTTGCCGCGTGCAAGTACCTCGTCGAAAACGGACTGCTCGACCATTCGCTCAACTCAGTCTACCGCAAGAGCAAGACCCCGCAGAGCGTCGACAGCCTCGCCTACTTTGTCAAGCGGCTCCACACGTAGAAGGCGTTTTGTTGCGTTCAACATCGGTCCCTTATTCTATGCCTAATCCTTGCCGGGTACTGTCTTCCACAGTGACACAGATCACATCAAGTCAGCGATCGAGAGCGAGAGAGAGAGGGAGGACGTTTAAGCGACGGCAACACAATGGCTGCGGATGCCGAGAGATTGTCACAACTCATTACGCAAGGTATGTGGTGCCGTGCTGCCTATCTGTGCTGTCGACCGTCTGAGATATCGACGGCCGCTCTAACTCTGCAGTTGTGCTCTGGTGATTTCAATGGCACCACAAGAGTACCACAATTTCAGCCAATTACGCTGCTTCCTTCTGCGCAAGATCCTCCCTTTCTCAGTCAGCGGAAGGTGGAACCGACGTTGAAGGCGCTGTCGCTAGACAACTGGCTGAAATGCGGCGTGGGCGGAGCGAGACCATGCTGGAGACGTGAATGAGGTGCTTTGCAGGCTGTTTTGCTGGCAGTGGGTCTTCGCTGCTTGTTGCTGAGCGGGCTAAAGGCGAAGTGAGGTCCCTCAGCCCTGAGCTCGTACCCATTCCATGTGGAGAGCTACATTTCTGGTCCGACCAGACCAGAAATAGCCATATCTCAGTCGGTGGGTCGTTGCCATTCGAGAACATCCCGCTTGTGTATGGATCCGCAAAGCAGAGAGCCTGGTGCCGTTCCGGTGCCGTCAAGTCGGCGGCCGAGACAAGGCAACGATGACGATCTTCCTGGGTTACGAGAGAAAATGTCGGACTTGAAACTGCGGGCTCTTGACCACCCAACTGTTCTCCCTCCCAGCGACGTGTCTGACCAGAACTCGTTCTCTGATCGATACAACGAGCTGCTGGCCTTTCGCCAGAGACTGCCAGCATTCGGTCGTCTAGAGGAGATCGGAGCATTCGTCCGAGAACATCAGGTTGTGTTGATTGGGGGCGGGACTGGCAATGGCAAGACGACACAGATCCCGCAGTATCTGACTGCTACCCAAGCGCAAGGGGTGATCGCATGCACGCTGCCGTGGCGAGTGGCCGCAGTGTCGATCGCCAAGCGCGTGGCCGAGGAGATGGACTTGGAGCTGGGCCAGCAGGTCGGCTACACGATTGGGTTCGAGGACGTCACGTGCGAGAACACTAAACTGCAATTCCTGACCGATGGTATGCTGCTGCAGCATGCCAAAAGCGATCCGCTGCTGTCCAAGTACTCGGTCATCATCTTGGATGAGGTCCACGAGCGCACGATGAGCACAGACATTTTGTTCGGCTTGCTCAAGGGCGTAATTCTTCCCAAGCGCCCGGACCTCAAGGTCGTCGTCATGTCGGCCACGCTCGACGCCAAGACGTTCCAGGCGTATTTCGACGACGCGCCGCTCATTTGCATCCCGGGCCGCACGTTCCCCGTCGAGACGTTCTACACGCGCGAGCCGCAGTGCGACTACGTTGAGGCCGCCGTGTGCACGGCCTTGCAGATCCACACCTGCGAGGACGAAGGCGACATTCTGCTCTTCCTCACGGGTCAGGAAGAGATCGAGACGGCGTGCCGACAGATCCAGGCCGAGGCCGACGCGCTCGACCCGTCCAAGTACGGCCCGCTTGCTGTGTACCCGCTCTACTCGAC
>JAADVR010000822.1:0-14990 GCA_023335855.1 Pythium scleroteichum
GCGGTAGAGGACGTCGTCTTTGAAGAGCTCGTAGGTCTCCGTCGGGTGGAGATAGATCTCGGCCGACTCGATCGTGCCGTCGCCAAGGCTCTTCAGGAATTGGAGGCCAAATACTATTCGATACAGCTCGTTCAGCGAGTCATTCAGCGCCGTTGCGCTAACCACTGCCGGCACCGCGCGCGTGATCAACAGTAAGACCGTCGACAGCACCGCCAGGATCGCGATGGGCACGCTGGCATTCCTCACGAGGCGGATCCATTTCGCTTTTCGCAACCGCTTCTTGACGACAGCCGGGTCGACCGTCTCTGCGACTGCCTCGTAAGGCACGGCCATCGCCATAGATTGAGGCGACGAAGTGTCGTTCCACGAGTCAGTGGCTTGCTCTCCTCGTTCGACCTTGACGAACTCTGCTTCTGGAACCGTGCCGCCGTCATTTGGCTGACTGGTGCTTCGCTGGAAGAGTTTGGCGAGATGCCAGCGCGCCAGGTCCAGCCACAGCACCGTGATCGCCAGCAGCAGCACCACAACCGCGACAGTGATGGCCACGGTCTCTTTCGCAATGCGGACTTCGCGCGGGTCGACTTCAAAGCCCGCCGTGAACTTGAATTCGCGCACGTACGTCGTGATAAACTCGAACGTGAAGCGCAGCTCGCGGCTGCGGATGAGCAGCAAGTCGGCAGCAAACGACGCGAGCGCGACCACGACCAGCAGCGCGTGCACGAACAGCCGCGCGCTACGGCGCAGCCACACGCGGCGCGTCGTCGCCGACGGCCCGAGCACGAGGTCCACGAGCGAGAGCAGCACGAGCAGCAGTGTCACGAGCAGAACGTCTTCGGCGGAGCCCAGCACGACGGCGTAGAATCGGTTGGCGGCTGTGCGTTCCTGAGCAGTGCCGAACATCTTGAGCATGGGCGAGAGCCCAACACACCGATAGATGAGGAAGTAGACCAGCAGCACGGCGTAGACCACGAGCCAGTGGCGCCACGGCTTGGTGTCGAGCTGCAGCGCCGTCGCGACGCGGCTGTGGACGGCCACGAGCTTCGGGACGACCGCCATGGCTGAGCAACACAGTGGTTTGGATTATCGGAGACCGTCGTCGCAACTCCAGCGTGGACTCAATTCGTGGATGGCGTGTCCCACCCGCCCACCCAATTCCCAGTTGGCCCGACCCATCCAGAGAGAGATTGACTGACGACTCGCCAGACAGGAACACACGCGTGGCGTTGGTGCTCGTGGGGAAAAAGAACCCACAATACCCAAATGGCTACGTGGGTGGCACCGGTAAAATAGTAGGTTTGCTCCATTCCAGTCCCAGCGAGGAGACTCGTGTACGGAGATACAAGAACAAGGGTGGGTACCATCGAATAATCCCAGCTTCAAGTGCGATCCGTCTGTATCACACTCTCACCAACAATCCAGGTGTATCGTTCTGGGTGCCTGAAGAACTGTGTGTTCCCGGTGAGAATTAAGCCATTTGCTCGGCGCCGCTGGCTTTTTTTATTGGTCTTTCTGTCCATCTCGTGAGGTGTGGCAGTTGAGCTGTCTCCCAAGAGCTTTTAGTTTCTGTCTCCGAATTCTGAGCTGTGGACAAGCCGCTGTTCTTCATCAACGTCGACCTGAGCCAAAAGCGCTGTATAAAAAAATAGTCGGCGGACTATGAGCGATCGTAAACGAACGCGAGGGTGGCAAGAGCGCGCGGCGGTTGATTAGATTCGTTGAATCCTAGTGCTATTGGTTCTGCTTTGCTGGTGCCTCGGGTGGTTCTCTATTTTGATGTACGTTGGCTAGCGTTGGGTTGTATCATCGGGCGCCAGTGAAGAGCGACTCAGCATTCAGATCAGCATTCTGCGCCTCGTGCGTCTTCCACGCCGCTTCTTGCTCCTTCACAGGGATCACCAGTTTCTCTGGCAGGTCCTCGATCTTTGAGCTGCGACGGCCATTGAGAAGCAGGCTCGTAGCGATTGGAGAGTTGGAGGCTGAAGCTAGCGCTTGCTGCTGCTTGATCGCCAACATAGGTGTCTCGAGCAGCTCCTTGAACGCATTCTTCTGCGACTTGATGCTGTGCTTCCCTCGCAAATATGCTTCCGTCTGCTCCACAATTGCTGGAGTTAGGTCAGGGAGGGAGAGCAAGATCTCGCGGGGTATCAAGCACAGCATTGACTGAGGGACCTGGGGCTGGTTGCACGGATCGAATCCTTTGACTTCTTCCACAGGCATCAGCCCTAATGTGAGGCGACAATAAATATTGCGAACCAGGTTGATCAGTTCCCACTTGAGACCATCCTCCTTAATGTGGCCGTCTTCTTCGTACAAAAGCGCTTGCAAGGCAACGACGAAGAACTCACGGCCCAGCATTCCATGGAACTTCTGATCCCCGTACAGCATGTTCACCATCTTGTCCGCAAGCACCGTTGTTCGCCGACAGCTAACCGTATCTTTCCAAGAAATGATCTGCACGAGTACGGCACCTGCAGAAAATGGCAACGTTTCGCTATGGAGAACGACGTAGTCGCGAAGGATCTCATCGGCAGGGTTTGTGACGTGCTTCGGATTCTCAGTATCAGTTCCAACGACTGTCTTGGCATCAATCGCACTTTCAAGAAAGTCGACAAGCTGTCGGACCATGTCCATCAGGATCTTCTCCTGCACGATATCTCGCTTGGCCTCCTCAACACCGACAATGAGTGATGACCACACTGCCTTCGCAGTCTTAGCCTCAAGTGTTTTTGAGAAGCTGGTAGCAAAGCGCTGGGCGAGGTGATTGAACACATGTGTCAAGACCGGATCTAGGAGACTGGGATACAGCTCCTTTGGACAAGTCTTCAGGAAAAGCACGAAGACACACGAGAAGGCGGCCTTGATGTGGCGGTGGTCCATCAGCTCGAGGTTGCTGAGCAAGCCATTCTGGAAGTATGACGGGAGCAGACCACTTGCTTGTACACTAGGCTGCACTACAGCAGTTCCAAAAATGTGGTAGGTCACATCGCGAACATTCTTGTACCACTTCGACCACTTCGACGCTGGTGGCAGTTTCGCGACCTCCTCCTCTTCAAGATGGTGTTTTCCACCCAAAAGTTGGGCGATCTCATCCACCGACACACTCAATAGCCAGCACGCGGCCGAAGTCTTCATTACAGCCTCCTTGATTGCGGGTTCTTGAAGTGCATGAAGTGTTCGGATAAACGCAATGACATTGGGCAGCACCTGCGGCCACGACGGCCCAAAAGGCTCGTGCCCATTCGATGGAGTTGCCCGTTTTGCAATTGCATAAATCGTATTCAGAGTCTTGAGAACCTTGGTCAATAGTTTTCGTGTTTCTGCGTTGGATGCAGCACTTTCGATCGCACCGACAAGGTTTTCTGGACTACTCACAAGGTTGGTCATATCTGCAGCTGTCCACATTGCAATCGGTTCCTGAACGATTTGCTGCAAAAACTGTACGCGCTCCTCGGGATTCTGCATTGAGTTGGATACCAGCACCAGCATCTCGTAGAGAAGAACTCCTTCAGAGTCAAGAACGCGGTCTCCAGCGAACAGTTCTTGAACTTTGGTGCACAACACGGGCAAAACTGGGAGAATGTGAGCAGGGATAGCCTGGCAAATAGCAACAAGTGATGCCAGAGCTCGTCGACGCACATTGATGGTCTCATTACACATGTTGCCGTGCACATCTTCTCCGGGAAGAACAAAGTCGATGCTCACGAATAGCATTTCGAATACTGAAGTCAGCACACCACCGTCGAATACGTAGTACTTCGGGAATGCAGACAGCACGAACATCTGGCGATACTTGAGCAGTGGATCGAGCGTATTGTACCCGAGAATTAGTTGCAAGAGACCATGTAAAATCTGCCGGTTTTCTTGGTTCTCAAGTCCAGCGTGCGGGATCTGCTTCACAACACAGTCAATCAGAGATGTCATGCCCTCGTGGTACAGGAAAGCAGTAGTCATCTCAGAGCAGATCCCTCGGTCAGTCAAGTGGTCAGTACCCTGAGGGTACTGACCGATAATGTACGCGAGTCGGTCATGGAGCATCTTCAATGCCACAGTTGTGTCCAACTGCACCAACACGCGAATCAACGCATACAGTCGCCCGCGGAAATTTCCAAAAAAGGCAACATACTCGTGGTGGTCGTCGAACTCAACCTCACTACACAACTTTGCGGGTATATCGTCGTCACTGTCAGGTGATCCCAGCTTGAAGTATTTTTCATATGATACTTCACGGAGCTTTGACACAACCAAGGCAATATCCGAGTGACGCAAGATCTCTTTTTTTTTCAAGGCGCTCAACCAGAAAACGACTTGGGCTTCAGTGATAAACAAGCTTGGGTGAGCGAACAGTCGGCACAGATTCTGCAATACTGCGCTAAGGATATTAGAATCTTGCGGAGTTGCATCAGTAAGGAACGTATCGAGTTGAGTGGTTCCCCATATCACCAAGACGTCGTTGAGCTTCTTGTGAAACAGTAAGTTGGCTTCGAGGTCAGGCTCGAGGCTCTCCAGATTAAGAGTGCTGACCTTTTCGATGATCTGACTGATGCTCTGTACCATGATGCGACGGTGTTCTTTGCCAAACCCACGTGACATGTAGACTTCAAGACATTCTGCCGCAGCGACACGAAACTCAACATCACCGAGAAGAAGTACCGATACGAGAATGAGGTTCGTCGAAGGCTCCACTGGCTTGTCCAATGGCATCCAGTCCAAAAATTCCTTGAGCATCTGCAGTGCTGCATGGATCAATCGCTTGCTGAGGGGGCGTGACGCCGGATCCGACTGGTAAGATGCGTACTGCTTCTCTAGTTCGTGGTACACGACCGGGAAGAGCTGCGGTAGACACACGTTCAGGCCCTGAAGGATATCCTTGCGACGTGCTGGAGGGATCGTCGAGTTGAAACAGCTGCTCACACAGTCCTCTGCAAGCGATCGCAGGATCATGAGCACGAGTTCGATCTGTGTCGGCGAGCCGGTTTGCCACACTTGGATTAGCTCGGGTAGCAAGTCGGGCCATCGCTGCGGGAACTGGCGCTTCGCGATCTGTGCGATCAGGGCGACCTTTTTCTCCTTGATGAACACAGGCTCTTCACTCGCAGGCGGCTGCAGCAGCAGCAACGTCATCAGTTCCGACCGCAACTGCACCTGGCCTTCGACCGGCAGGCTGCTCCAGTGAGTCAACACGTAGTGTTCGAGCACGTGCAACGCGAAGTGCTGGCGCGTGTGGATCTCGAGTTGTGAGAGCGTAGCGTCTGTCGCCGTGGCATTGCCGGTTCCATCAACGGAGTTGGCCGTCGGGTTCTTGAAGATGCTTACAGCGTACAGCGCGCAGTCCTCGCGGTTCTTGAACTGCTCGCTGAACGCGTAGGCAGCACTGCGATCGGCGGGCGACGCCAGGTGCGAGTGGCTCACGCGGATCGCGAGGATCACTTGCTGGTAGAGCTGCGGATCCATGGAACCAAATTCCTGAGGACGTTTCCTCGGGTTCTACGAGTCGTCAGAGCGCGAGCAGCGCCTTGATGGATAGAGCAGAGCAGCACGAGCGTGTGGAGAATAGTGGCGGGGACAGGCGGGCACGTAGGGAGCGAGGTCGAGGCGGAGACGTGCGGGAGTTGCCGTCTCGTTCTGCAGGTTTCGTTTCCATTCAAATTGTGACTCGAGGGGAGAGCGACGACAAGGCCAGAATTCGATGGTGACCCAAAAGCCCATCTGAAATTTGGGTTTTATATGGGTAATTGCAGTTGCTATCTACGAATGACCATCACTCTGCCGAGCCTCTTTGACATGGGTTGAAGCGATGTCAGCATGGGTACGAGTACAAGAGAACGCTCTTCTGTCTCCGTTTGGAGATGTTTTCAACCCACGACCAATACCACTAGATTACTTAGGTCGTCTGGGTCTCATACTCGTGGATGACGAGAAGAGACGTCATTACCAGTCTCTCAAATAAAGGGAAGATGCCAGCACTACTCGGCTCCGTAATTCCATCAATCCACTCTCAACCTTCGAAGCGAACGACGGAATGTAGTGCGTTCAGCTGCGCAGGTGATATGACATGGATTCCATTGGAGATCGCTACCGATCTCTGTTCTTGATAACGGCAGCCGCGACGGTGAACCGTCACCGTAGAGCTGGTGAGAGCCCATCTCAATACTTGTTATCCCAAGGGACCTTACCTGGAGCTCAGATTGCGCGTGGATTGAACGTGTTGCGAAGTCTTTGGAGGACGACTGGGAATATGTACCGGGGTACTGAAGATAGGTACGGAACCTGACAGTATCAGAAATGACCATTCGATTTAACATCCAATCTACTCGCGTCCAGCGGCGTGTACGTGGCAGCGCTCTCTCACAGGCCATTTACCTGCTGGAGATCAGCATGGAGACCTGGTCAGTCAGGCACTGGCATGATTCTGGCCCCTCTGCCTCTCCACTTCCTCCACAATGCCCAGTCTCCACCAGTTCACTCCAAACATTTCTATGGATATCTGGCTCGTCTTTGCACAGGAGTCCTCTCGGTTTCAAACAATGCATACAAAAAGAAAGATTTGAGGCGTTTTAAACATCGTCCCCCTGTTAGCTCCCGTACTGTTCCTTCCAAAGCTCCCCACCACCGACTTATTCGCCCCCCGGCATTCGAAGCCATTCCGCGAGTCGCCGGCACCGCTCACCACTGAGACGCCATGGAGCTTAAGGCGCGCAACCAGCTCTGCTCGTTCGGCTTCGGCCAGCTCATCATGTTCCTCAACGTCATCACGGGTGTGCTTTCGCGCTACCTGTCGAACGAGGGCGTGTCGCTGCCAACGCTGCAGAGCGCGTTCCTCTACGTCTCGCTCGCGGTCGTGTACCTCCCGATCAAGTTCTTCTTGCTCAAGTCGGACAAGAAGACGGGCATCCCGATCTGGTTCTACATGATCCTCGCGGTCGTCGACGTCGAGGGCAACTACTTTGCCGTCAAGGCCTTCAACTATGCGAACTACGTGACCGCCGGCCTGCTTCTCAACTTGACCGTGCCGTTCGCGACGCTGCTCTGCTACGTGTTCCTCAAGACGCGCTACCAGTGGCAGCACTACGTTGGCGCAGTCGTCGCGCTCTGTGGCAGTGTCGTGATCTTCGCGTCGGACTACAGCTCGAGCATCAACGGTTCCTCGTCGCGCGAGCTGCGCGGTGACTTTTACTGTGTGATTGCCGCCATGTTCTACGCCACGTCGAACGTGATGATCCAGTCGGTCGTCAAGACGCGTGACATGCACTCGAACGTTGAGGTGCTCGGCTACCTCGGCTTCTTCGCGTCCATCGTGTCAGTCGTCCAGATTTTCGCGCTTGAGATGCAGCCGATCAAGGACGCTACGTTCAACGATCGCGTCTACGGCTACATGACGGGCTACGTTCTTGATACTTTTGTGTTCTACACGATCGCGTCGGTGTTCCTACGTGTGGCGGAGTCGCTGTTTTTCAACATCAACTTGCTCACTGGCCCGGTGTTCACACTCATCGCTACGTACGCGTTCTTTGACGACCGTATCCACACGTGGTACTGGGCTGCGCTTGCGCTCTTCTACATTGGCCTGACGTTCTACGCGATCACGCCGGCGCCAGAAGAGAACCTGGAGAAGCCGGTGGAGCCGCAGAGCGCGAAGCTCGAGGATTTCCACGAGATGGAAACGCCCAAGCTTGTGGAGCCAAGCGTCGGAGACAAAGTGTAAAATACTCGGACAATAACGGTGGGGCAGCACCGTCGAATCTGCGTATTTAAATACAGTCCAAGCCAGCTGAACTTGCCTTCCAACTAATCTTTCGATGGTTCCAACTTCTTGTCCACACGATCGAGTAGCAGGCTATCGACGATGCTGGCGGCCACATAGTCAGCTCCACCTTCGAGGCTTTCGATGCGGGTTGCGTAGCTGCCACGCTCTGCCAGCTTCAGTTCGGCGAGGGCGAGGCTCGCAACTTCGCTGCGCTTTTCGTTGCGGGCTGAGTAGCAAAGTGATTCAGATCAGTATTTGGCGGGTGAAAAAAGGAAACGATGCGTACCTGCAACAGACGCAAGGTCAACGCTAGGTCGAACGACTGAAGCTGTCGTGGCCACTGGAGTCGTGGTCGGGCCACCTATACGGTGTGTTCTGCGAGTAAACATATCGGTTTTGAAAGCATGCGATGACTATACCATACCTGACGCTACATGTGACGATTGATACTGCGCAGCAGCTCCAGCCGAGTACGAAGTTGCTGCCGCTGCTGCCGAAGCTGGAGACGGTGCCGTTCCGACTGGTGCAGAGGCCACAGGCTGGTGTGGGCGAGCCATGCTCCCGACGCTCGTCAACTCCGACCGGATCTCATTAAGCTCTTCGATGCCCTTCTGGAATTCGCGTTGCAGCTGCAGAATTTAGAGCTTCAGCAATCGTGCACGCGTCTCATTCAAGTTTCAATCAGATTCCCACCTTGATGATCTCGTGGTCTTTTGTCGCGTCGAAGAACTCCTTCTTGGCGCGGATAATCGCACCGACCGAGCGACCCGAGTAGAGCCCGACGAAGCGGCCGATCTTCGGCAGCTCTTTGCGACCGAGCAGGTAGCTGGCGGCCGTCACGGTGAAGAGGATCTCGCCCCAGCTCACCATTGTTCGCCAGGCGCTATTGATGTTCAGGTGGTCACCAAAAACCGTACATAAGAGGGATTTCCTCCACTAAGTACGTAAACAAGTTCTAATAGGTACGATCATGCTTTAACGTGGACTGGAGACTGGAACACTGGCACGTTCAACTAGAAGCTGTCTGTGTCTGCCTGGGTGGAGTCGTAGGTCATGATCTTGCCGCTGATGGCGAGTCCATACTTGTCGTTGAACCGTGCAATGTTGAAAACGTCCTCACCGGCACGACAGAAATACAGTATGCGCTCGATGTGGTACATCAGGTTGGGTTTGACGTAGTGGAATGCGATGCTGTCCGGAGCACAGCACTGCTCTCCGTTCTGCACGCCTCCGATCATACGATGATATTCGTTGTACCAGTGATTCGGGTCCGGATAAGACGAGTGAAACACGCCCTTAGGGTTGTCGGCATGCCATCGCTCGCGGCCTTGGACGTCTCGAGTATCCCACGGGAACATGCCGTACCACATCATGCAGTAGGAGATCGATGCGTCGTCCGGAAGCATCTCGCTCATATCGTCAGATAGGCATTTCCAGTTGGGCAGGATGGAAATGATTTTGTCGAGATACAGGCGGTTCATCGCGTACCCCGGACCGCCAGAGTTGAAGACCCACCGGTTGAACCGCTTGTTCCACTCATACTTGAGTTTGAAGTTGACCACGTAGTAGTTGATCAGCTGGGCTGTGAGATTGAAGCGATGGCCCATCTGCATGGGCTGTCGATGATAGTTCATGAGGATCTCCGGCCGGTTCAAGTACCCTCGCAGATTCTCCACAACCACATAAGCATCATCGTCGGCCTTGTAGAACCAGTCATAGTCGTGCCGGTAGTTGTCGTAGATATACTGCAAACTAGCTTTGTGCTTTTGCCATAGATGGTCATGGTCCGCGATGACATCGATGAAGACCACGTCAAAGCCTTTCTCACGTGACGTCCCCTTGCCCACGTAAATCGTATCCGTCACGTTGCTAAAAAATAGCAGCTTGTCGCAGCGCTGGCCCCACGTGTCCGCAACCGCCTGTGCGCGGTCTCGGTTCACCGAGATCGTGTTGACAAAGCACAGCACGCGAGGATACCGACGCGTGTTGCTTTGCCGGCGGTCTCTCGCACGGATCGACTCGGGCGTCACTTGCACGAGGGCGAGCGCGTCGCCCGAGCGAAACATATCCATCGCACATAGTGATCGTTTGTACTCGACAGCCGCCGCGTCGACAGGCGCCACTGCCGCGGGCTCTTGCGACTCGGCAGACTTGTGGACTGAGATGGATGGGGACCACTGCCATACCGCCGTCCCGATGGCTCCGAACGCCGCGAAAACGAGCACGAGCGTCCAGGACCAGCTGCGCAGGCCGGTTCGGTGCTTCTTGACGGGCCGCGTGGGCCCTGTGGGCGACATGGGGATCGCCACGTCACGCGAGGCCTGCTCGCGCTTTCGCATCATCTTGGTCAATCTCCAGGTGTTGAGGAGGAGGATAAGTTCCCAGCACTTTTACAGATAAGAACAGCTACAGTTAAGAACCAAGGATAGTGTCCAACAGGAGCTCCTCGAAGATGGCTACACTTCTGAACAGTTACCTGGGTATGTTGTGCCCACGCGTCACCAGAAGGGCAATCGTCACACAGGCGGGACGATGATCTTGTCTGAGATCGCGAGGCCATACTTCCGGTTGAACGTCTCGATGTCGGGCACATCGTCGCCCTCGCGGCAGAAGTACAGCTTGCGCTCCATGTGGTACATGCCTTTGCCCTTGACATAGTGGAAGCCGACCGAGTCGGGCGCGCAACAAACGTTGCCCCACTTCATGCCGCCGACGCCCTTGTGGTAGTTGATCCACCAGTCGCCAGCCCAGTCAGGAGTAATGGTGTACGCTCCGTTGGGATCGTCGGCGTGCCAGCGCGGTCGCCCTTGTAGATCGCGAGTATCCCACGGGACGGAACCGTGCCAAATCATGCAGTACGCCGTACCCGTGTCCTCGGGCTGCGTCTGAGCCCATGGCCTAGATAAGCATGTCCGGTCCTCCATCGTCTGCACAAACTTGTCCAGGAATATTCGGTTCATCGCGTACCCTGGACCACCAGCGTTGAAGACCCATCGGTCCCATTTCTTCCACCAGCGTTCCGACATCTTCTTGTCCCCCCCATCGATGTACCCGTGCACGTTCTCTGCAGTCAAGTTGAACCGCTTGCCAAGATGGATGGGCCTTCGTTTGTAGTTCATCACGATCTCCGGTCGGGTCACATAGTCGCGCAGATTATCCACGATCACATATGCGTCGTCGTCAGCCTTGTAGAACCAATCATACTCATGTCGAAAGTGTTCGTGCACATACTTGAGTACTTCTCGATGCTTCATCCACAAGTGGTGGTAGTCGGCCGGCGCGCTCATCTTCACAATGGGAAAGTTGATCTCGTACGGAGTCCCGTTGTTCACAGTCATGGTGCCCGTGTCGTTGCTGAAGAACACGAGCTTATCGCAGCGTTGTCCCCACGTATCGGCGACCAATTGCGCGTGGCTTGCGTGGTACGGCGAGATCGTGTTGACGTAGCAGAAAATGCGCGGGTACCTGTCATTCCTAGTCTGCGTCACAGCTGCTGAGCCATTGGACGCGTTTGGGATAATACCGACCGGCTTCGGGTGCACCGTGAGCAGCGCCAGCGGTCGATTGAAGTTGGAGAAGTCGTGCTCGCAAAGCGCTCTCTTTTCCGCGAGCTTCTGCGCGAGAGAAGCCGCCTCGGCGTCGCTAGAGCCCGAGCTTTGCTGGACAGACTGCGAGCCTGCGCTGCTCATATCCGACGCGTCTCCAGCAGCGCTTAGCCCATGCGCATTGTCTGCCACAAGAGCGAGTAGCAGCACCAGCAGAAGCGTCGGGTACGCGGCGAGGCGGCGCAGCGCAGCGTGAGTCATCTATCTGATCAGCTCGAATGAGAGCAGACCATCCCACTATCACTGACTCGTTCTTCCTCAACAACATGCAATCTAATACCTTTACAAACCGATTTTATTTAGTTGGGTATAAATGCGTAAACGAATTTTGATAAATTATGATGTGTTTAAATAGATTCATTCGATTGTAGATTGCCTGGACATTGTACAAAGCCAGATGAATTCTTGTGATACTACCAAAGAACCAAATCCTCGACGTCCACCTCGTCCACGACAAAATCCCTACGCGAGGATCATGCTTGAGATCGCTAGCCCGTACTTCCTGTTGAATGTCTCCACGTCTGCAATGTCGTCACTTTCCCGACAGAAGTACAGCTGCCGTTCGACGTGGTGCATTCCCTTGCCCTTGCTTGACATAGTGGAAGCCCACAGTGTCCGGGGCACAGCAATCCTCGCCCCACTTCAAGCCGCCCACGCCTTGGAGATAGGCAGCGAGCCACTGAGGTGCTCGACCAGGCGACGAATCGTACGCTGTTGCTGGATTCCCTGCGTGTCAACGAGGCCGGCCACGGGTATCCCGTGTATCCCAAGGCGTCGACTCGTGCCACATCATGCAAAACGACGTCGCGGCGTCTTCGGGCTCCATATCGGCCCAGGCTCTACCGAGGCAACTCTTGTCTTTCATTGCTTGAACAAACTTGTCGAGAAAGATGCGGTTCATGACATATCCAGGACCACCGGAGTCGTAGACCCCAACGATCGAACTTGTCGGCCCATCGCTTGCCCAGTTCTTGATCGTGGGAATGGATAAACTGGTGAATGAATGACTCGGGCATGTTCAAGCGCCCACCCAGCTGGATCGGTTGCCGCTTGTAGTTCATCACAATCTCCGGTCGCGTCAGATAATCTCACAAATTGTCCACTACGACGTAGGCATCGTCGTCGGCCTTGTAGAACCAATCGTAATCGTGCCGGTAGTGCTCGTAGACGTAGGTCAGAGCATCTTTGTGTTTTAACCATGAATGGTTGTAGTCAGCGGGTGAGTCCATCTTCACAATCGGGAAGCTGACCTCGAATGCAGTGCCTTCATTGACAGTCATTGTGCCTGTGTCGTTGCTGAAGAACACGAGCTTGTTGCATCGCTGACCTCAAGTGTCGGCGACCAGTTGCGCGTGGTTTACATGGTACGGCGAGATCGTGTTCACGTAGCAGAAAATACGAGGGTATTGATCGTTTTGGGATTGATTTTGGAGACGCTTCGGAGTCACAGTCAATAGATTCAGTGCGTTGTTGAAGCCGCTAAAGTCTTGGCCACACAGCTCTTTCTTCAACTCCAACGGAGATGGCGCAGGCGTTGGCGACAATAAAGAGTCTTCACCATGAGCATGTTGAGCTGGGATCAAGACCCGCGGCCTGTCAGTTTCATTTTTACCACCAGTGGCGAGCTTGTCTCCACCACGCACAGCACTTGCCTGTGCACTCCATGCGCCGAGGAGCGAGACCAGAGCCGCGAGACCCGATCGGCGGCACTTCATCGTTGCTGTGCGAGCGCAGTACTTCGGTTTGTAGTACAACAGTTTGGTTCTGTCGGTTCCGGACTCAACGATTGCTACTGTCAAGCACTTGAACAATCGCGCGTTTGGAGAACCCATTAACACAAATAAGGCCAGGGAAGAGTTTCGGTACGTTCTGGCACGATTCATTCTGAAACCACCACTGGCACCTTCTAAAGCCATTATACAGAGATAGAAAATGGATTGGAAGGTGAATTTACGTTACGATTTACGTGGGCGGCTCGAGAATCTTGTCAGAGATCGCGAGCCCATATTTCATATTGAAAGCTTCCACATCAGCAACATCGTCACCTTCCCGACAGAAGTATAACTGACGCTCGACGTGATGCATGGCTTTGCCCTTGATGTAGTGGAAGCCGACGGTATCAGGTGCGCAACAGTTGTCCCCCCACTTCAACCCACCGACACCCTGGTGATAGTCGCTCCACCAACCAGCAGCATACTCAGGTGAAGTGTCATACGCTGTAGCCGGATTCCCTGCGTGCCAGCGCGGTCGCCCATGCAGATCTCGCGTATCCCAAGGCGTCGACTCGTGCCACATCATGCAGTAGGAGGTCGCAGCATCTTCGGGTTGCCGCTCTGCCCATGGCTTGCCCAGACACGACCGGTCTTCCATGGCGGCCACGAATCGGTCAAGGAAGATGCGATTCATCACGTAGCCAGGGCCTCCCGAGTTGAAGACCCAGCGATCCCACTTCTTCCACCAGCGATCGCCCAACTCTTTGTCTCCATAACCGATAAACCCGTGAACGTTCTCCGCTGTGAGGTTGAATCGCTTGCCCAGCTGAATGGGCTGTCGCTTGTAGTTCATCAACAACTCCGGACGCTTGAGGTAGTCCCGCAAGTTATCGACCACGACGTACGCATCGTCGTCGGCCTTGTAGAACCAGTCGTAATCGTGGCGGTAGTGGTCGTGCACATACCGCAGCACCTCTTTGTGCTTCATCCACAAGTGCCAATAATCAGCCGGCGCGCTCATCTTGATGATCGGGTAATTGATCTCGTACGGCGTCCCTTTGTTCACCGTCATGGTCCCAGTATCGTTACTGAAAAACACGAGCTTATCGCATCGCTGGCCCCACGTGTCGGCGACCAGCTGCGCGTGGCTCGTATGGTACGGCGAGATCGTGTTGACGTAGCAAAAGATTCGCGGATACCGGTCGTTCCTGGTTGGCGCGATCGTCGTGGCGTTCTCATCTCGCTCTACAGGCTTCGGATGCACTGTCAGCAAGTTCAGCGCGCGGTTGAATCCGTTGAAGTCGTATCCACAGAGCTCCTGCTTTTGCGTGGGCGACAGTCGCGTGGGCATTGGCGTCGGCGCGAGTTTGGTCGCGGCATCCGTCGGATTGAACCCGAGATGCTGCGGCCCCACAAAGTCCCTGACGGCGCTTCCTTCGCTGCGCATCGCGAGCGAACCTCCCTCGTGCAGTCGCGTCGCCGCCATCAGCAGCGTCACCAGCAGCCGCGTCATGCCCATGGCAAGCGACGCGTGGCCCTTTGGTAGATTTCGGAATGGAGCTGCTCAGCAGGAGGATTGTGGGTTCAAAAGGTGCATCAGGCGACGATCCCTAGCCCTAATAGTTGACAGAAGATTCCGTATTATCCCAATTACCCTCGTGTTCAGAAACGTGGCTGAACTTTCGAAGTGAGTCAGAAAAAAATGGAAACAAAGAGAGCCACATCCAGACGTCGATTTGCTTTTTAGTGCTCTACACGACACGATCAATATCTAGTTGCCGCCAATGCCGCCCTGGCCACCGAGACCTCCCTGACCACCGAGACCGCCCTGCGCGCCAAAGCCCTGGGCCCCACGACCGCCGAATCCTCCTTGGCCACCGACCCCCTGCATGCCCTGGCCACCGAATCCCTGCATGCCCTGGCCACCAA
>JAADVR010000823.1:0-14984 GCA_023335855.1 Pythium scleroteichum
GCGCGGAACTGGCGCGTCCAGAGCGCGTTGTACAGGAACGGGCGCAGGTCGAAGCGGTTGTCGTCCGGCGAGTAGTTCTCGGCGTGGTACGACGGCGTGAGCGTCGTCATCTTGTGGCGGTTCACGGCGTAGTGGAAGAAGAAGGCCTTGACCTTCTCGGCCACGGTCGTCGGCGCCAGGTGGCTCCACATGTGCGAGAGCTTGCGGTACATCCAGTACGGGCCGCACCGGTCGATCTTGCGCAGGCGGCCGAACCAGGCGAGCTCTTCGTACGTCATGCCCATGGCCTGCTCGTCCTGCTGCACGTAGTTGGTCTGGCCCGGCGCCGGCGGCTCGACGAGCGACTTGAGCGTCGGGTAGTTGTACTTGGTCGCAGCCCACTGGATGAGCTTCTTGATGTCGCCCTTGGACATGCCGCCGATCGGGT
The DNA here is from genome assembly GCA_023335855.1 of Pythium scleroteichum. Lineage (NCBI taxonomy): Eukaryota > Oomycota > Peronosporomycetes > Pythiales > Pythiaceae > Pythium > Pythium scleroteichum. The sequence goes on from JAADVR010000823.1 coordinate 428, forward strand.
TCAGGTCGCCGCTGCTGCTGTCGTACTTGGTCATGTTGCCGCGCAGCGCCTCGTCCACGTTGGCTGAGCTGAGCACGAGCAGGAAGCCGTCGCGCGAGCGCACCCACGGAAGCAGCTGCGCCAGCATGTAGGCCATGACCATGCGCAGACGCGCCTGCGTGTTGCGCAGCGCCAGCTCCTGCTGCGGCGTGCCGCCCTGCGCCACGTAGCGCGGCGACTTGCCCGTGAGCACCTCGAAGGTCTTGACGACCGCGTCCACCATCGTGCAGATGCCCATGTTCAGGTGGTACGATCCGACTTCCTCCGCGAGGCTCTGCGCGCGGCCCTTGAGCACCTCCGAGGAGTCTTCCTTCGTGGCCATGTACGTCGTGTGGAGCACGAAGGAAGCGAGCTCCTGCGGCGTCAGCGGCTTGTACACTTCGCCCGTCGTGCCGATGATGCGCTGGACGTCGGCGATCACTTGCTGGTCGCCGGCGTTCGCGGCCTGTGTCACAAGGTGGCACATGACGCCGACGATGCAGGCAACCGACGAAGAATCCGAGCCACCGGAGAGCGGGAGGAAGAAACCGGAGCCTCCGCTGCGACGCAGGTAGTCCCAGAGCCAGCAGGCAGGGCCGAGCGCGATCTCCTCCTCAGGCAGGTGGCGGTGCGGCTCGATGGGCGAGTTGGGGAACTTGTCCAGCTCCATCTCGTCGTGGCAGAGGCTGAAGTTGACGTGGATCGTCGGCACGACGGTCTTGAGCGAGCTTGCCTGCTCGCTGCGGCTGCTCACCGAGCCACGGAACGAGCGCACGTCGTCGAGGTCCACGGTCGCCGTCACGACCTCGACGTCCTTGACGGAGAACTGCGAGCCCTGGGCCACGATCTCGCCGTTGACGGCGATGAGCGAGCAGCCGTCGTAGTAGAGACGCCCGCCGTCGCAGCCCTGCTGGTTGGCGTAGATGTAGATGCCGCCGCTCTTGGAGGTCGCGCCCTTGAGCAGGTCGATGCGCTGGTTGAGCTTGCGCAGCTGGTGGTGCGAGCCCGAGCCGTTGCCGATGATCTCCACACCGGCGAGACCCAAGTTGATGTGCGGGCTGTCCGGTGTGAAGACCTCCTCGCACGTCTCACTGGAGCACGACGTATCCAGCGTCGTGAGGATACCGTAGCCGATGGGCACGTGGATCTGGCCCGTGATCTTCTGGATCGACTTGGGCAGCACGTGGCTCTGCAGCATCTGGTCCTTGTTCTCCCAGTTGATCTTCCACGTCGTGAACCACCGCGTCTCGCGGTAGTTGCCGTCGTCGGCGAAGTAGAGCTTGGGGCGAATGAAGAGGATCTTGCGGTCGAGGCAGAAGACTCGGCAGTTGTAGCGCACGCCGTTGTGCATCACGGGCATGCCGATGTCGCACAGGATGCCGTCGGTCACGTCCGACTTGAGAATGGTCTCCATGGACTCCCAGCAGTGGAAAAACGTGTCGGCCTCGAGGAAATGGTCTTCACAGCCGTAGCCGCAGACCTCGAGCTCCGGGCCGACGCGGTACGTGGCGCCGCGGGCCTTGGCCTCGCGGATGGACGCGAGGATGCGGTCGAGATTGCCATCAAAGTCGAGTCCCCACTGGTTCAAGTTGCACGCAGCCACGGTCACGAGGGAGCTCATCGTCGTCGGCGCGAGCTGGCAGATTGAGAAGTGAGCGATCGGTGGCGCCGCGGCACGAAAGGCATCCGTCCAGTGGAAAATCTCCCCGGGGGGGAGGGTCACACGGGGAGGTCCGTCCTCTGTGTCTGCCCCCTCTGTGGGTGAGCTCCCCCCTCAGGCGCGTCAACTGGCAGTACCTCAAGCGCCAGAGCGCGGGGTAAAGCGCGGCCGCAATCCGTGGGATCCACGTAGTGTGCCGAATGGCTGGAAGAGGACGGCTCATCCCTGCGGGCGGGACCTTCAACTTGAACAAGACGACTGCGCATACAGAGTCACCCTGTCGCCACGTCACACGTGAGAAATCCAGTGCGAGCCAACCGCTTGAAGTTGCGGCGCCACCACTTCAAACGAGCGCCCATCCATTGGCAGACAGATTCGTTCGCAGCCGAGAGAGTCGGAGAGCGGGCCATTCGTTTACCAATGAGATTCAACTTGAACTTGCCTGTCGCAGGTTTTTTGGTAGCCAGCTGAGCTGCTGGGCTGAAGTAACGCCCGCTCTTCTAGTGGACCGGTTTGGTCGGACCGGTCCGAAAAAGTTACTTTTGGCGTGAAGTACGTTTGGGACCAAGTGAACCGGTTTGGTATCGCTACTTCTGGGAACTCGCCGGTTGCGTGTCACCTCCGAGGAGCCGAGACATGCCGTAGAAAATGAGTTGGGAAGACACGCCACTTCGCTCGGGAACGGTTCCGTATCTGCGGAACAAAAACTCACAATCAGGCGTTAAGCAGAGATTGGTTTGCGATCTCTGTTCCGCCGCCTCGCGAGGGGGCGTCTCCGCGACCGGAACTGCTCCGGAAGGTTCTCGCATCGCACGCATGCCTCTATTTGCCGGTGGCGGCCGGTCTCCACTGTAGGACTCGTCTCGTCTCTCGCACACGCCAGTCGCCATCCTTTTCTACCAATCACATGCTTCTGAGATCGGTATTCTCTCTGTTCATTGGCTAAAACCCTTTGATCCAGTCAGTGCAAGCGTCGTCGCCCATCAGCGCCCCATTGAGCAGCTCCATCGCTCTCGTTCCGTGGCGACTCGGCCGATCCGCCGGACGTTTATTCACCGGTAGGAGAGGCGGGCGCGATGCAATGGTGCACGCCGAGGGCCGCCGACAGCGCGTCGAGCGACGGCAACACCACTGACGACGAGAAGCCCAACCCGTTTGGGCGTCTGCTCTACGAGGCCAACGCCACGGCCTACGAGCGCGAGTTCGCCGGCGCCTCGGCGCTGCAGACCGTCGGCTCGCTCGTGTCGATCCTCGGCTGCGTCTTCATCATCACGAGCTATGTCATCTTCCCGCCGCTGCGGCGCTACCACTCGGGCTTTGTGATCTGGATCGCGCTCATGGGCATCGTCTACCACGGCAGCGTCATGGCGCAGTCGCAGCCCTACGGCTCGTGCTGCTCGACGGCGCCTGTGACCCACGTGTCGCTGCTGGCGCAGGAGTTTTACTTTTTCGTGCTCGCGTTCAATTTTTACTACACGACCAAGTTCCCGTTCCGGTCGACGCAGTACCTCGTGCCGCTCTACCATTTGTGTGTCTGGGTGCTCGTCGGCGTGTCGGCCTACGTCGCGTCGACCATGTCGATCGGCAGCGTGAGCTCCTACGGCTTTTGCTGGTTCAGCGGCTTCACGTCCAAGGCCGAGAACACGCTGCTCTTCACGTTCATCATCCCGCTCGGTGTCGGCTTGTTCGTGTGCATGGCCTGGTACTTTCTCGCGACCAAGCGCGTGCGGCTCAGCGGCAGCAGCATGCACACCAACGACGCGCGCACGAATCTCGATACGATGCGCAAGTACCTCACGTGGAGCTGCTTCTACTGGATCCTCGTCATGGTCCCGTGGGTCGCGCGCCACAAAGAGTGGGTCGAGCTCAACTCGCCCGAAGAAAAGACCTTACGGTTCGTCGGCCGGATGACCATGGTGCTCAAAGGCCTGCTCAACGCCATCGTCTGGTCGCGCATCATGAACATGAGCAGCGCCTACCGCGTCTGGAAGAACGGGACCTGGGACGAGTATATGAAAGTCCACGAAGCCCCGTGGGTGCTGCGCCGCCAGATCCTCTACTACGCGACCAAGGGCATCCAGTACAGCGCGTCGCTTACAGCCGAGCAGAGCGAGCTCGCCGTCGACGACCATCAGCTCCGCTCGGCTTCGTCCGTGAGCCGCTCGTCGCTCTTCGCGCCGTGGAACAACCGCCCTGAGCCCAATGATGGCGGGCCGGTCGTGATCTCCTACGAGCTCCAGGGCCCGACCGTGGACTCGAAGGCCATCTTCCGAGACTTTTACCCGAGCTCCTTCCAGGAGATCCGACGGCTGTCCGGTATCACGAGCGAGGGCTACATCAAGTCGTTCGCAGGCCGCACGAAAGAACGGTTTAGTGAAGGCAAGAGCGGGTCCTTCCTGTACTACACGGGCGACCAGCTCTTCATCCTCAAGACGTGCACGCCGTCGGAACAGCGATACCTGCTCCAGATCTTGCCGCAGTACATGAAGCACCTGCGCAACAACCCGAACAGCTACCTCTGCCGCTACGTCGGGTGTCACGAGCTCGTGATGGAACACCACTCGGTGTCGTTTATCGTGCTCACTAACATCCTAAACAACACGACGGTCAACGTGGACGAGTTCTACGACCTCAAAGGCTCGTGGGTCGGCCGCTTCCGCGCGCTCACGCCCAAGGGCACGAAGCGCGTGTGTAAATACTGCGGCCGCGACTACATCGTCGGCATGTCCAAAGAAGTCTGTGAACGGAATCCGTCCTATCGAAGTGGCCACGGCGAGATGATCGTGGGCAAGGACCTGAACTGGGGAAACCGGAGGTTACGGCTCCAGGAAGACCTGTCGCACCAGCTTGGCAGCCAGCTGTACGCCGACAGCGATTTCCTGAGGCGCATCAACTCGATGGACTACAGTCTGATCATCGGCATGAGCAGGTACCCGAGCTACACGTTCGCGAGTTCCGACGACGTTAGTCTCACCGAGTTCAAGCTGTCGAGTCTGAACAACACCAACCCGAAGAGCGGCCCGCTGCCTTGCGAGGACGACCTCGGCGAGCAGCCGTTTTTCGATACGACGTACGCGCAGGCTGCCTCGCCTGTGGCATCGAGGTCGCGTGAAATTATCCCCACGGACGCGTGCGTCGTCAGCATGGGCATCATCGACATCCTCACACCGTGGACACTGCGGAAGACCATCGAGCACTGGATGCGCGTGTACTTCCAGTGCCGAGACAGCTCGGGCATCTCGTGCGTGAACCCGACGTTCTACGCCGAGCGGTTCCGACAGAATGTGGTGGATGTCGTCATCTTTGGCCACGGCCGGCCGCACAACCGACGGGTGAATCGCCCGCAAAAGGAGAGTACGAAGGAGTTTATTATGGTCGACTTTGCCAACACCGGCACGCCGATCCTCTTGTAATTTATTGGAGACTAATGCAGTACACCGTGAGCACGCACGTCATCGTTCCGTTCTCCCACCGCACAGCAACGCTGCCTGCAACAGCACTGATGTAAGACAGCCATCCTAAATGGACAAAGTCCCTTTGTCCTCTCCACGCACCGTCGCGTTCGGCGTCCCAGAAGCAGGCCGAGTTCGTGTGGTAGCCGGCGTTACGCTTCTGGAGGATAGTGCAGTTGACTGTTTGCACCATAGTCCTCATCAGTCACACGCCATAACGAACAGACAGCGACGCCCCAAGAGCCCACCGATGAACTTGAATCCGGCAGAGCCGTTGGCCACGTTCTTGAGGTCCTTGAGGCACAGCGACGAGATCTCCGTGGTCCACGCGTGCACATCCACCGAATGGTACGACTGCCCTCCGAGCACCTTCTCAGGGACCTAGGTCCATGCCCACCATCGTCAGCTACAATGGCATCACGGCGTTGACACAGCTCGCACCTGCTGCGCGATGTGCTTGACCTCGGCCTGGATCTCGTTGAAGACGTACTGCTCCCACCGCCACCAGCGAACCAAAGGTCAAACGCTTCTTCGTAGCGCGCCACGCGCTGTGGCTCTGGCGGCTCCAAGCACGTACCGCAGCGCTGCTGGTGTCCGCCATCTTTCGCTTCCCTTTTTTGCTTTCGGAGCTGCTCGTGGTTAACTTAGACGGGACTCGGATCCGCTGGTTAGGTTCGTTCCGTTAGGTTCGCACCCAGAAGTTCTCTCGCGAAGACCAAGAGCTACTCGCGAGATTGAAGGCCGGCTGCGCAATGGTGACGACGCCGCAGCTGCCGCCGGGCGCCACCGCCGCCGCCCACGCGCCCTTCGCACCGCCAGTGCAAGGCGGCGTGCCGCCCGCAGGACCCAGCGGCGCGTCGGCGCCACACGGCGCTGCGCCGTTCGGTGCCGCCTTTCTACGGTCCACGAGCAATGGCGGTGGCAGCAGCCGCGACTTTCTCCACGAGAGCTACGGCGGTCTGCGCTTCGCGAAAGACGTCGACGAGGACGAGAGCGTGCCTGAACCGGTGGAGATCGTGCCGTGGCGCATGCGCGAGCGCATGAAGACCATGGACGTGGCGCTCGTGCTCTGTCTCAACATTGGCACGGACCCGCCGGACGTCGCCAAGGCCTCGCCCTGCGCGCGCAAAGAGTGCTGGGTGGATCCGTTCTCGATGCCTGCGCAGAAAGCGCTGGAGACGATCGGCAAGACGCTCCAGTCCCAGTACGAGCGGTGGCAGCCGCGTGCGCGGTACCGACAAAGTCTGGATCCGACCGTCGACGAGATCAAGCAGCTCGGCGTCTCGCTGCGGCGACATGCCAAACACGACCGCGTTTTGTTCCACTACAACGGCCACGGTGTACCGCGACCAACGCCGAACGGCGAAGTCTGGGTCTTCAACAAGAGCTACACACAGTACATCCCATTGCTGGTCTATGATCTACAGTCGTGGATCGGAACACCATCCATCTACGTCTTCGACTGCTCTGCCGCTGGCATCCTGCTCAATCATTTCAACAACGCCCAGGGTTCGAGTCCAGACGCAGCTGCCGGGGGCCAGGGCGAATCGATCGTCCTCGCTGCATGCGGGCTGGACGAGATCCTTCCGATGAACCCAGAGCTGTGTGCAGACGTGTTCACGTCATGTCTGACGACCCCAATCACGGTCGCGCTGCGCTGGTTCATCACGCAGAATGAACTCTCGATGTCCCACGTGGACGCCAGCTTCATTGACCGCATCCCCGGCAAGCTCACTGACCGCAAGACGCCGCTGGGTGAGCTCAACTGGATCTTCACAGCCATCACGGATACGATCGCGTGGAACGTGCTGCCCCGCGAGCTTTTCCAGAAGCTCTTCCGCCAGGATCTGCTGGTTGCGTCACTCTTCCGCAACTTCCTGCTCGCTGAGCGCATCATGAAGTCCGAAGGCTGCTCGCCGTGCTCGCTGCCTACGCTGCCGCCAACAAACCACCACCCTCTCTGGCGCTCGTGGGATCTCGCGGCGGAGATCTGCTTGAACCAGCTGTACAAGATCTCAAATCCGCATCCGTACGCGGAAATCAGCATGCAGCCGTCGCGGTTCTTCGCCGAGCAGCTCACTGCGTTCGAGGTCTGGCTTCAGTTTGGTTCACCTACGAAACCACCTCCTCAGCAGTTGCCCATGGTTCTGCAAGTGTTGCTCAGCCAGGTGCATCGTCTCCGAGCGCTCATTCTCCTGAAGAAGTTCTTGGATCTCGGTCCGTGGGCCGTCAACCTTGCTCTGTCCGTCGGTATTTTCCCGTACGTGCTCAAACTGCTGCAGTCTCCGGCGAGCGAATTGCGTCAGGTTCTCGTGTTTATCTGGGCCAAAATTCTTGCCCTCGATCCAAGCTGCCAGATCGATCTCGTCAAGGACGACGGCCACTCGTATTTCATCACGCACTTGGCTGCTGGCATGCAAGGCCCTGGCGCTGGCCCGAACGGATCCCTTGGCCCGCAGGCTCCGTCGGTCATGCCCCCGGATCAAAAGGTCATGTCGGCGTTCATTCTCTCGGTGATCTGCAACAACTGCCCACAGGGACAGAACAGCTGTCTGCAGCAGTACCTGCATCGCATCTGCGCCAACTCGCTCATGGAACCGAGCGACGACGTCCGTCGGTGGATCTGCTTGTGTCTCGCTAAGCTGTGGGAGAACTTTGAAGACGCAAAGCGTGTCGCGATCGACGACAAGCTGCCCAGGATGGTGAGCCTGCGCCTCCACGACGAAAGGCCGGAGGTGCGCGCGGCGGCCGCGTTCGCGCTCGGAACCCTCGTCGGCTTTCAGTTTGACGGCAGCCTCTACGGGCCAACCACGGACCGCGCCTACGTGGACGAGTTCCTCCGCCAGCGGGCGCGAGGCGATGTTCTCATCGCCGCGGAACTGCTGTGGGGATGCCAGGACGCCTCGCCGTTCGTTCGACGTGAAAGTGTTCAAGCGATCGCCAACTTCGTGCTGCACACGTACCACCAGCCGCGCTTCGAGATCGTCGCGAGGCATTTCAAGAACAAGTCCACGGGAAGCCGTTCGAGCGGAACGCCGATCCAGTCTCCGGTCCCCACGAGCTTTCTAGCTCCGGATGCGAACGAGCGAGTGAGGCAGTCGAGCCAGCGGGGTCCGGAAGAAGCCCCAGGAGAGAAGGCCTTCCCAGTCGGCGTCGGAATCGACATCGACAGCGAGGTCGTGGACGAGATTGGAGATGATGCCAAGTACTATGTGCATATCTGGCATGTGCTGAAGGAGATGCAGGCCCATGACCCGTTCCCCAAGGTCGTCAGCGACGTCAAGCTCATCGTCGGCCACGTGAATGCCGCAGTGCTGGAGGCGGATCAGGCCTCTGAGGCTGCGAGCGCTGCCGAGAGTTTGGAGGCGAGCCAGCAGGCCACGCCGAGATCGCCTAGTGGTCACGGTGCAATGCAACGCGAAGGCTCCGCGCCGCTTCTGCAGACCCACTCTCCACACCAGCACTCTGCTCCGATGAGTGAAGGGCTACCCGACAGAACTCGCCCCATGCCAGGTCGCCCTGGCCCTGGACCAGTGGCAGGCCACGTGGCTCCTGGGAGCACTGGCGGTATGCGCCCGTCTCAATCGGTGGGCAATCTGCGTGGTAGTCTGGCGGATGAGTATGGTGGAGATGCCCCTGCTGGAGCTCGACCTCACCCAGGCGTTGGCATGGGGAACTCCCGTCCCATGCAACGTGGACCACCGCCGCACGGTGGTGACCCGAACGGCAGTCGGTGGGCCCCTCAGGCTGCTTTGGCTGCTCCGCCGCAAGCGGCACTTCCGGCGCTTCCAACGCATGGCCGACACGCCGACTTCCCCGAGGCGCTGGTCTCGACCTTGTACGATCGCCAGAAGGCGCGATTCAACGACTCGATCTTGGAGCCGCTCAATGAGAGCGACGATCCGCTCAGTGACAAGGGCGGCGAGAAGCTCGAACGCATCCGGCGATTCGAGCGGATCCGCAAGGCGGCGCTGAAGATCGCGCCGGGCTTTGCGACGCCCCCGCACGCCTCGCTCGCTAACGACCGCTTTTACCTGCCAGGCTCGCTGGCGGGTCCAGGCGGGTCCGCTGGCGCCAGCAACGGCATCAACTACCCGCAGAACATGGTGAGCTCGCGCAGCAGCGACAAGTACGACGCCAAGAACTTCACGATGACGCTTCGCCAGCGCGCGGTGCTCAACAACGAGGCCGAGATGACGTCACTGCTGCTCTTCCACCCGTACGAGAAGATGCTGATCGTCGCCGACGAGAAAGACCAGATCTCGCTCTACAACTTCGAGCAGAGCGAGAAGAAAGTGCTCTCCTTCCACAACAAGAACCGCCTTGGGTGAGTGGGCGCTAATGTGGGTGCTGGTGGTGTTCTCCAGGCATTGGCCTGACGTTGTGTGCCTGTGCAGGTCTCGACTGACGTCGCTGTCGTGGATCAATGAGACCGAGGAGAGCCTGCTCACGTGCGGCTCGGACGACGGCGTGGTCCGCGTCTACCACGGACTCCACTCCCCACAGCCTACTGCGCAAGCACCGGCGCTGCTCACCGCGTTCGTGGCTGTCCCCGACCTCGTCCCAGGGACGCGCGGCTCCGGGCTGGTGACCAACTGGCAGCAGAACGGTGGTATGCTGTTCGCCGGTGGCAACTCGAGCGTTCTCCGCGGCTGGAACATGCGCCACGAGCGATGCGCGATCAGCATACCAACGCAGACAGACTCGTGCATCACGACGCTCACGAGCGACGAGACGACGGCTAGCGGGCTCGTGGTCGCGGGCTTTGGCGACGGCGCGCTGCGGCTCTTCGACATTCGCGCGTCGCGGCCCGAGTTCCTCATCAAGAGCGCGATGAAAGAGCACTCTTCCTGGGTGGTCCAGACGCATCTCTACGCAGGCAAGCACGAACTGCTCTCCGGGTCGGTCTCCGGCGAGCTCAAGTGTTGGGACCTGCGGTATCCCAAGACCAGCGTGCGGTCCATGGAGGCCCACCGGTCGCCCATGACGGCGCTTGCCGTGCACGACTACGCGCCGATATTCGCAAGGTACGCTCGTTGGCCGCTGCGGCTTCGATCGGACGGACGGGGTGGTTGACAGTGGTGGTGGTGTGTGATGTCGCAGTGGGTCTCACAACCAGTTCATCAAGGTCTTCCGCAGTGACGGCGAGCAGCTCGCGCTCATCCGGTACCACGAAGGCTTCCTCGGCGAGCGCATCGGCCCCGTGTCGTGTCTGGCGTTCCACCCGCACCGCCTCTTGCTGGCGGCGGGCGCCACGGACTCGGTCGTCGCCATCTACTCGGCCGACAAGTGAATCGAGCCACGATCTTGGAATCTTGGGCGGTTCGAAGCTCAGCAATTCGAGATGTAGCAGTTTGGGAGGAGACAATGACGGGAATTCGATGGCTAATGTCCTGTGGGGCTTGTTGGTTCTTTTCGTTGGGCAGTTTCGGCGTATGCGATGGATCGTTGGCTCGGGACGTATCATTCTATGGGAATCAATGCTAGGATCGGACAAAATGAATGCGGTAGTTGCTCCGACAACAACAACTCGGTCTGGGCGCGATAGTGCATCTGCAAGGAATTGATGCAGAGCACGAGAAGCTTCGGACGCGTCGCGATTCGTACCAGATTGGCTGTAGATGATTGGCTGAGGAAATGACGACAGCTCTGCCACAGTACTATTATAGTAGTACGACATGAGATTCAAAAGTCAAAGTGAGTCACACAAGTCACTTTGGAACAGAGGAAGTACTACTATGCGTTTTTTATTTGTTCTTTGGCGCTTGCTATCCGAAGGCCCATTCTTGCCACGACGCTCTCGGATATGTGTTCTTTGTTGGTATCTTTCTTCAAGCTTGGGTCCCTTCTGGCTTCCTTTGTTTTTCTCCTCTTGAACGAGTGGACTCAACATGACTTGAACTCGGGCAAAGCTCACTTACAAAAGCAGTAGTAGCTGCCCTTGTTAAGGTTCCGTACCTTCGTCCTGGATTCGTAGCAAGTCGTCTCTCCACTCACGAAAGGCCAAACACTCGTATTGACGTTGTGCGGATGCTTCTGTTCACATACCGTGTGACCTCCTCTCTGACATGCTTGTTGATCTCCGTTGCACGGCCCAACAGCATTCGCAGAGCCGAGCAGCAAGACGGAGAAGACTGCGAGTTGCACGATAGCGAACGGCTTCATGGTGGTTGAGGTGGTGAGACGGTGGTTGGTTGGTTGGGTCGGTGGCCGATTGGGAAATGAACAACCAACTCCATGACGAGACCAGACCCACTCGTGCAGGGTTGGCAGTAGTGCAATCTTCGGATTGATCAGATATCGGTTTCCAACGAAACCGACATCTCTTTCGTTTTCCCGCCATCGGCAACTTCAACCACATCAAACAGGCCGACGAACAACGGAATCATGCCGTGCCTCACGGCGAAGCTTTTAGCCATACGCGCCCTGCAGATAATCACCGCCACGCGAGCGAAGCAGGCCGTGGCCGTGGCAGCGAGGGGCATCAGGTGTAAGAACAGACGGAAAAGTTGGAAATGAAAAAGAAAAATCATTTGCTGTCGCGCCTTCCTGCTTCAATTTTCATGCAGTTCGCGCCAGATATTGCTAGCCAATCAGACCACGAAAAAAATTTGTCGCTTCTCGCAGGAAGTGATTTTTCTGGTTAGAGTGAACCCTGCCAAATCCGTGCAGGCTGCAGCAAGAGTGACTTGTCTGGCCAGAAAATCATTTCCTCCGCTGCGCAGGAACAACCCTACTGAAGTGATGGGCGATCGCGGATCTCGTAGAATATGGAAGCGCTGATGCTCACTTCGTGCGGCAGCCCTTCTTGCAGCTGGGCACGCTGCGACGCCGACCGCCTACGCACAAGTGCTGGTGGAGAGACTTCGCCCCGTTGCGAAGGAGCTTGATTGCTCACTCGCACAGCTCTGGTTTGCATGGGCCGCGAACATCTCTAGTGTCATTCTCGGTGCCACGACTGTCCGACGAAAACATCGAGGCGTTCGCGCTCGTGGACAAGCTGACACCCAAGACCAAGGCCACCATCGAGGCAGCACTTCCACTCATGTACACGGCGTCTGAGCACGACTTTCTCTATGGGCTTCGTCAAAAGCTACGCCAAGCAGGACACGAGCATCGACCACACGAATCCATTCAGGCTTCTTTGGATGTGTCGACTGTTTTGGGCAAGACTGTTCTCCATCGGGATATCGCTTCGAGTAGTGTATCTGCGGAAATGCTCAGTGCTCTGTTCCCTGGACGATATTGCCCGTGCTGATAACGGAAATGGAAAGAGTTTTGGTCTCATTTTACTTACATCGGTTCTGGCACCATCTTGACTTCCGTCGCAAGGCGAAGGGATTGCATGGAGAAGAGGCTCGTTCTCGATTGGGGATCAGCGAGACACTCAGCATCTTGCACTTTCAGACTGGGTTGCACGACGGCGGTCACCGTCACGGTCGCTGTGGTCTCTGGTGCTATCGTCGGCCAGTTCTATCAACAGCAGGCGATGTACCACGACGTTGAGCATGCACGAGAGCTCATACACGCGTTGCGACCCCACGGTCAGCTGCTTGAGAACACGAAGCTCACCCTCTTCCACGCGCAACGCGACGTCCAGAGCGCGCGTCGCCAATAGTTTACCGATGATTTCGTCGAGAACCGGTCGGTCACCGATGATCAAGTCGCTCGAGCCGTCCAAAATGGCGAGCCACTGCTTGGCCGATAGATTCTTCCGCGTTGTTTGACGAACAACATTGCCCACGGCGTTCAGCTCGGCGATAGCCGTGGCCACGAGCCCGACGTGGCCTCCTATGAGATGAGACAGCAGGTCGCAGAACTGATCGATCAAGCCTAGGATGAAATCGCGGTGGTAGAAGAACTTTACCACGAACTGCCCCATCTCACGAGCGTCAAAACTCAAGTCATTCGCCCCGAGCGCCGTCATTGAGGAGAGCCCAACGCGAGTCCCGTCTGCGAGAAACACCACCGCAGGAGCGTACGCCGTCAGTGCCAGCACTTTGATGCGAGAGTGGGGCTTTTTCAGAGCAGCTTGGACAGTGCTCCAGAACTCTGCGGCCCCCGCTGTTGGAGCATCCGTCGGCTCACTGGGGAAGAGACGGTGGGCGTCGTCGACGACGAGGTAGACAGTAAAGTTGTTCCCGCTAACCATGTCGATCCAGCTCCAGTCCATTCCGCACTGACGCTGGAAGAGCTCGCGGAAACTCTCGCCTGCGGCCATGTCTCGCAGCGTGAAACTGGCCACGATGGCTTTGCGTTCGTCTCTTGTAGCGCGACGCACCAGCTCGCGGCACACCAACGCCGCGAGCGTTGTCTTGCCTGTCGTCGCAGGGCCTGAGACGAGTGCCACGTTGAAAGCGTCAAGGTGCTGAACCACTTTAGCTGTGAGCGTCTGGCGTTCGAGCGTGCACTCGCCATCGAGACTGCCACTCACGCCCACCCAAAGCACAGCGTGCGGCGCGGCCAGACTCGCTGGGTCGAATCGCGACGGGGACGACTGAAGAGCATCTGGATTAGGCAACACACACACGACCAACGGCTCGGCGCCAGACAAACCCAAGAGCGAGATCGGCGCGTCTGAGCTCAGCGGTGGGCTTGCGCGCAACCACGCCAAGCGGTCGCTGTAGACGGCAAGGCGAGTGGGCGAGACGCTCAGGAGATCGGTGTCGGCAAACTTGGCTTTGACGGCATCACGAAAGGACGATACGTCCTCCTGCTCGATGGTCACGGCGTCCAGAGGAGCCACGACGCGGCTGTTGTCGAGCACGAGCGAGTACCACTTGCGAGCCATCTCGCAGCAAGAGTCGATCTGTCGGGTTGGTGCAGAACGCTTCTTGTGAGGGTCTCTCGCGATCAATCAACTTCCACATCAACGGAGCCGTTACCTAACACGTCTAGGATACTGTTCGTAACTCCTTTGTAGTAGCAGTTGTCGTGGTAGTGGTGGCAGTGGTAGCGAAGAAGAGACTCAAATGAAAATCGATGAATTATCCGGTCCATGTCTACTGCAAGCATTGCGCAATGCTATTAACAGCAGAAGTGTGACATGTAGAGCTCGGGCCAATTACTGCACACTCCGCGTCGCGAAGTCTGTTTCCCACATGTTGATGATGATGAGGTGTATTTAGTTACCAGCTATATGCCTGAACTAGGATAACCCTGAGTGACTGCAGCGCTCGCGCTGCCGCCACCGCCGTGCACGTGCTGTGATCGGGTGGAGAATCTGAGACCCACCTTCGTCGATCGCCGCCGTGCTCTACTTGTCGCTCGCCTCCGCGTCACTTACCAGGATCCGCTCGGGATCTCTGCACCGCGGCGATCGAGCCAGTGTCGAACGTCATTGTGGAGCCACACGCGCAGCTCCTCTATCTCTGGGCGCTGCGAGAGTGCTGCCGTCTGAAAGCTGGCCCGCCCATCCATCGCCTGA
>JAADVR010000824.1:0-14983 GCA_023335855.1 Pythium scleroteichum
GACCACCCCTGGGTCGGATGACCCCGCCCGTAACCCGACGCTTATGGCTTGGGCTCCCAAGCGCGCCCAGTCCGAGGTTCCAAGGTGCGATTTCTGCGACCAATAGACCTCACATTCATCATCATCATCATGCGGTAATAGCTGACTGCAAGAGACCCAGCGAGCTCTCCGCGCATAGATCAGGATGGTGGCGCTCGTGCAACCGCCTAAATGCTTCAACATCGCCATCCTTGACAGCAAACTCCAGCGCGTTCCGTGGGGAACGTAGGTTGTAAACGTCGATCGCGAGTTGGCGTCGCAGATACCTCGTCGCGCTGTTGGTCCACCAGCTCGCTCTCTCTCTCCAGTCAAAGTTGATGCCGTCGCTGTGGAAAAAGTACTTGACCACCTCCACGCAATTATTCCCGTTGGCCCCGCGCACGGCAGCGGGCGTTACGACTTCTCCGCGCTGTTCCCGCAAGAATCGCACGACCGCTTCGTATCCGCCTGCAGCAGCGTTCCGCATGGCGGCGGCGCTGCTACCTTCTGTACGAGATTCGTGGAGGAACTTGACCACGTCCAGTTGCCCATTGCTGGCTGTAGCGTCCATGGCCTCGGATGTGAAGATTCCTGAACTTGTAAACTGTGGAGACGAATGGAGCCATTTAAGCACACCGAGCCCCTCTCGCCCGACGCACGGATAACGAACAAACGAGGTGTGGACCTCTGGATGCATTTTGGCGACGAGCTCCACACAACTTAGTGGGATGTCCCCGGTGTCAATTTCGATAAGTCGTTCGCGTAGCAAGAACGCCAAGAATTGAGGGTTGTCGTCGTGGACCACGAAGGCCCTTTCGCCCCTTGCAATTTTGGTGAACGTCTCCGGGTGATGCGTGTGAAGCCAGCGGACAATTGCTCGTATTTCCTCGAGTCTGTTTCCATCGCGCTCGCTCTCCACAACTTTTTCACGGTAGTAACCCAGCACAGTCACCCCCAAGTTCCCCGACCACTCGCGCGGAACGTCGTCGCGAGCATGCAGTGCCTCGAGATGCGTGACAGTGCCAAACACGCAGGTCTGTTCGAGTAGGACGCCAAGCGCCAAGCGTGGGTGGTTAGCGTAGTGCCGCTCGCGACGCAGCCGGAGGCCCAGATCGAGGATGCGAGAGTTCTTTGTCAGCAACGCGTGGCGCAACCAAAGACCGTGGATCGTTGACGAGGTTCGGTCATATATATAAGACCGCTTCTCCAGGTTCGACAGGCTGACGAAGCCGTCGAGTTCGGTTTGTATCAGCGCACACGGCATGCCAGGCTGGAAGCTCGTTATCGACGGGAGGAGAAACGTGTCCGCGAGAACTGCGATCGCCGTCGCCATGGCGTCGGCTGTTGGGAAAATGGCCCAGGGTCAATCTATCAACACTTATTAGGAAACGAAACGAGGTTGGGAATCTTGGAACAAACCACGAAACGGTTTGAGAGTTCCTGTCTCGTCCCAGAACAGAATTCTCTGGGCTTGTGAAGTGAGAACCGCTCAGGAAGGAAGCTCCTAACCATGGCGGTTACGCTTGCTGTTCTCACCGACTGCATGCTGCTCCAGTTCGTGCTCAGCTTCCAGCCTGGGGTTCCTCGCGTGTTGCTGAAGGCCGAGCTCGAAGGATACATTAGTCTCTCAGAGACGGAACGGTACAAGCTGCAGCACGATGATACCTACTCGGCCGGGGGTCTGTGGCTTCGCTACGCGCTGCTGACGAAGACGTTTCGAATCGAAGAGTTGGTTTTCCGTCTGCGACGCCAGCGGTACTACGCTGACCATCCGCTGTTCGCTCTGGATGACGTACTCACGCAAGTTTGCACACTCGGCATGGTGACTCATCTCGAGTCTTTGAGCCAGCGGAGCGGGTTTTTCGCTGAATGGCCAGAGGACCTGGCAAAGAACGTGCTGCAACATTACTGTGAGGTGTTTGACCAGTGCGAAAAGCCCGTGGAGAAACTCCGAGAACTGCAGGAGATGATACATTGGCTTTATGAGAACCACCCAGAGACGTTTATTGCCAAGTTGACTGTCGAGAACAAGCTACTTTTCCACGAAGACGAACAAACGTTTTTAGAGTTTCTGCTTCGAACTTGTCGAGCGGAAGTTCACGTGAGTTTGCTCGCGGAGTCCACAGTGCCCATCGTACAACTCGTCGCTTCCACACATCCTGAGCAAATCAATGCGCGTCTCGTTAACTACGCCTGCGCCCAAGGCAATCTGGACGTTCTGCAGTGGTTGCACTCGTCTCCACAATTCACCGACTCGGGTATCTTCACGGTAGCCGCAATGGACTCGGCCGCTTCCGCTGGAAACCTTGAGGTTCTCGGTTTCCTTCACACACACCGAACCGAAGGCTGTACATCCGCGGCCATCGGGTCCGCAATGTGGATCGGTTCAGTCGAGACTGTGAAGTTCTTCCTCGAACAAAGAGGCGAACACGTTACTCCGATGGCGGTGAACCACGTCGTCCAGAACAACCTAGTCGATATCGTAGCGTGTCTCGTCAGAAGCGGAGTTGACGCGAGCTGGAGCGAGAACGAGCCACACTGGCCTTTAAACGAAGCTGCCGATTCGCTTCGAAGAGTGCTCGAGGTTTCCCAGTCTTGGCCACCGACCGAAGTGCAGCGCGACAGCCGGATCTCGGGGCCTTGACTCGGCAGCACGAGCGCCACCATGGCGAAGTTTGCCAATACATCGTTCGGTCGCTTCTGGCGGAAGCGATTGTGAATAGCCGGAGCGCTGCGGCTGTCTACTACTTGAAGAACTGCCGATTCGCGCGCAGTGCGATTGACAAGGAATTGTCCGTGGACGCGGCCCGACGATCCGACACGACGGTTCTTGATCTCATGCTCGACTACTACTCAGACTACTCGCAACTGAGAGACTGTGGTTTGTTGGAGGCTGCGTCACGAAGTGGCGACTTTAACCTTGTGCAGAGACTACTGAGAAGAGGCTTCCCGTGCACGACGAGCGCCATGCGGGAGGCTATGAGGGCCCACCGAGTCGGCCATGTTGCTAGGTATCTTCAGGACACTTTTCCTCACCGCAACTGGGAGGCACACAATTCGCATGACGGAAGACGTGGGGGAAAAAGGCAATGTATTGATCGACCTTAAGCGATGCTACGATCCGCCACGCCATGGTTGTGGCGTGGACCCCTGGCGGGTGGTAGCGAGTGCTGGTAGGGCAGTAGATTGCCTGTCCCCGCCATCATGGTCGCGAGGTGAGCTCCAATTGCATCGGTGTACCGGGTGTATCGCTGAAATGTGTTTGAACGCCAGCGGCCATGCAGCTTGATTGAGGTGGAGTCGCATCCAGCCGCGAGTAGCGTCGTGGCTCTTCCGCTGCGGAGCGAGTGGCAAGAGTAGCGTCGAGGATCGCCGCCGTTCGCTGCTGCTGCTTGTTTAATCACCGTGGCTAGCTCATTTGCACGAAGGATGGTTGTGCGGTTTGACGAGCAGACTAGCTGGAAGTGTCGTCGGCTGGGAGCCATGGCGACCGCCCCAACTGTGAGCAGAAGTGGACCCACTGTTTCCATGTAGCAGCATACTGTCTTTGTGAGGTATCGACGAGGGCTCGGTGTTGAAGCGCGTCAAGTTGCCCGAGTAGATCTTTCGCAAAGCTGGAGGTAGTCGTACCTGCGACCAAGAGCGTATTAGGCCCCGCCATGTGGACAACCGTGGCTCTGACCATGCGCGCGACCCCAAGTCGGCCAAGTAGTTGCTGGATCTCGCGAGATGCGCCGAAACGCGAATATCCCATACACCTTCGGTCACACCAAGAACCCTGTTCAGTTCCTGAGACAGGGGTTTGCGGCTTGAGAGCTTGTTGCACCATGTCACTGCAGTCGAATTGTCTATCCAAAAGCGAACATGGACAAGTTGCGACGTCGACTGCCACGACTTTCCCCAGCACAGAACCGCGGGCGTAGCACTGAGCTGCTCTCGAATGTTGATACTGAACGAACCGGCTCGGATAAGGTCTTTTTCCTGGGCATCAAACTGGACTCGGAGATATTCCATGCGGGCAGGATGAAGCACGCACAGTCCTTCATCACTCGCGTCCATGTAGAGATGGACCTGGGGATCGGGGAGTCCATAAAAGTGTTCGAGACACACACCGTGAAGTCTACCATACCGGATGTGATGAAACCACTGCAGGTCCAAACGAGCTTCCGGAGTGATGAAGATTGGGCCAGGGCGCGTGCACTGGCGCCACATCGTGGTGAGACGCTGGAAGAACAGCTTCGCAGGAACAAACGCGCCTTAGGCTACCAAGGAGTTTCGATAACTCCAGCCGCGCTGTTGTAGATGCCGACAGCATACTTGCCCAAGCGCCTTCTCAATCTTGCCGTCGGGCATCGAAACGGTCATGGTAACGGTATCCCACTCGAGGCGAGCGCAATCAGGCGAGAGGACCACGGAGTGAACTTCTCCTCGTTGATGGCCCGGGGACCGAGAATAGCCATCATCGCCAGCGGAGGGCATTTTCACACGCAACAAGGCGACCACCACTGTCGCATTCGACGAGCACGTGACCGTCGACCCATTCGAAGCAGAAGAAAGGCTCCTTGTCGCACGAGGTTGGGTCAAGTCGATGTGGGCTCTCTCTATGAACGAGAAATGAAATCGTGCCCCCAAATACTCCGTAGTGAGCCGGAGAGCCGGTCCACCCGAATGGGAGTGCAAGATCGATGACTCCAACTCCGCATTGTGGGATGGCTCCTGCGAAGAATGGGCTCACCGACACGTGGACTGGGATTTGACGGAATGCAGACTTTACATCACCTTTCATGAGCTTGATCGCGCCTGATGGGTGCTTGGATCGGAGTAACACAATCCGACGGGCAATGATGGGTGAACGTGTGTGGTGGAAGGTCATCTCGGTCAGGCCAATCGTTCGTCGAGCCACCTCTTGGGTACGATAAATCATGAATCAGCCGAGCGGAGACATCAGGGTCCGTGCCAGGCTTCGGCTACTAATTATTATCTGTAGTGTAAAGGAGTAAAATCTGTCATACCGAATACAACACTGAAAACATGTAACTCGCACTGAATGCATGGACTTGAAG
Organism: Pythium scleroteichum; assembly: GCA_023335855.1. NCBI lineage: Eukaryota > Oomycota > Peronosporomycetes > Pythiales > Pythiaceae > Pythium > Pythium scleroteichum. The sequence goes on from JAADVR010000824.1 coordinate 5,082, forward strand.
AAGAGGGGAGCGGAATCGATGCTAATCATAGAGTCCAATGACCGTCTTTATTCAGCTGAATTTTCGACGGGACAGTGCACGTCACTTTTGGACCAAAAAAGTGACTGAAATTTAAAATTTGGTCCCGAGAATTTTCGCTAGAATTTTCGCCTGATTTCTGTGACATGTGAGGTCACTATGTACCCATTTGAAGGACAGATCTTCTCAGATGTGTCACAGAGAAATGATAGAAAGTGACGCGGGAAAGTCGGAAGTCGCCCACACAAAAATGTCATTGCCCAATATATATCCCTGGCATGGAGACAGACGGCTACATCCTATTCAAGAGAGTCGTGCCCGACACCCTAGTTGCGGAGGCTCTGGCCCAAGCACGTGCCATTCCCCCCGACAAATACGTCAGCATTTTCGGCACGTTGGAACCCAGGCGGCAATCAGATCCGAAGAGGAAGCAGTTCGTTTTCGACGCAGCGTATAACCAGGCCCACGGCTTCGTGTCTGCGATTACGAAGGCGTTCAAGAGGGAGAGGTGCCTTGTTCACCCGAACTTTGAGGAAATCCTTCGCCCCGGTGCATTCCTGTACTCCCTCCCGGGTGGTACTGACCAATACCCCCACCGTGACTATCCGTCAAAGGAAGTGACTCACTACGGCGAGTACCCTCTTCTGCAATCATGCTTTGCAACCAGGTACCAAGCTGAGCACGTTTGGTGGATGAACCGCTTTGCCCGACACGACGAGGAGAGGATCGTCACCATGACCCAGGGGATGTGTTAATCTTCCGTGGTGACCTTATCCACAGAGGTGTCGGCTATCCAGAGGAAAACTACTGAATGTTTTTCTACTTGGATCTGAACGACAAAGCCAAGAAGGATTCAACCCAACCGGTTCACTTCGCGCGCTACGTGTGCAGATGCAAGAAAGAATTCAACACGCGTGTTGAGTTTGGCACGCACCAGAGGCAGTGCCTCTTCTGCTGCCAGACCCACAACAACCGCAACTCGCTCAACAAGCACCGTTCTCGGGACCATATTAATGGACCAGACAGCAAGAGAGCCAAGCACAACTAGGTGAATAGGAACCTAACACAAAGTCCAAACAGGGAAAAATTTGGCATAATGTATGTACGTGTTGGCGAGCTTGGACCTTTCGCCCAGCTCACTGAATGACAGGCATGCCCAGTTGGTGCGCGCGTTCGGCCGCAAGCGCAAGCTCTTCGGCCTCGTAGTCGCGCATATCACCTTCGTCGAAACGAGCCGACCACATGTACACGCCGTCTGAGAGTCTCATCGCAACCACCGTTCCGACAAAGTTGGCAGTCTCGACACCGGCTTGAGTACTGACTTCGAAGTCGTCGATGATGCGCCAGTTGAGTGGCGTGCCTGGGCGACGGAGGAAAAGCTGAGTGAGTCTTGCACAGGAAAAGTATCCCTCCTGGGGATCTTCACGAACAAGCACCCTCATTCTAGCTGGAGGACGACCTGGAGCTCGGCGGGCAGGAAGTCGTCGCAACGTAGCCGCGATATCGAGATGTCCTTGAAGAGATAGCGTAGCGAGAACGTGAGAGCACACCCACCCCGTTCTCATGTACGAGTGGCACGTGCACTCCGCATACTTCTTGACCCTTGCAATCTGCAATAACGGATCAGTGTTCACACGTCTTCAATAGGAAATCGCGTAGTTCATACCTCGTCTCGTGTCCAGAATGGAGCACGCTCGAGGTTGCTCATAGTGGCGTCTCGTGAGGTCTTGACTTGGTGCAAAGACAGCAAGTTGAACTGAAGCTCTCTTGCCAGCGTATTCGGCTCCATGTCACCATCTAGTGACTGCGTAAAACATCGTGCTCGAGCAGCATCGACAACGGCGCCTTGAAGTGACCTGGCTCCAACCATGTGCCGACTGCTGTTGAAGAGGACAGCAGCAACGCGCCGAGTGCCGCCACGACCTGTAAAGATCTTTCTGAAGTTCCCCTTCTTGATAAGTCGACTCGCTTTGTCGAGCATTTCGGGAGGGACGGGACCTATGAAGCAGTGGTGGGACCCAAGCTCGCAAGCAAGATGAATGGGAACTTGCCTTCACAAAAATGTCCAGCCGTGGCTGGACATAGGTCACGCCCATCCGAGGCGAGAATACGCGGGAGAATAGTGTCGAGGAGCTGCGGTTGTCGAGGCGAGCAGGTGGGGAACACATGTGCGCTTGATAGAGCTGTGATGAGCTTCGGTGCCTTGCTGGCTTGCGAGGATTCCGGCCACTCCAGATGCATTCACGTACCAGCGTTCCCATCGTCGTGTAAGGTAGACGGCACGGAACCAGTTGGCATAGTCTTGTTCACCAGAGGCAACCCACTCATCGGTAATAATGACCGACATTCGCAGAAACTGAGTGTGCGACCGAGCCGAGTGAAGTAGCTTGAGGTGGGGCTTGATCAGCGTGTCGTAGTTGGAAGGTTCCTTGAGCAGACTCTTCTTCAAACGCGCTTGGCTGGTGAGGTAAGGCCAGCAGTTCAGGAGACGTATTCCTGGCCACACGGCTTCGAAGGCAGGTGCAATGGCTTCGCTGTGGTCAAGACTTCCAAACTTCACGTCAAGATCGACATCCAGGAATTATTGGGCCTTTTCACGAAGGATTTCGAACATCTTCTGGTAGGCTGCAATGCTCTCAGACCGAATGAACATGTACGCCCACGGGATAAATCGGTGGACGTGCTTGTTTGTTGACCACACGACGCTTTGAGATCCGCAGTCGACTAGAGTCCAACCCCCGAAGTGGATCTTGTACGTGCCATCCGTAGCGCAGTAGAGTTCGCCTTCTTGGTCACGAGCACACACGGCCATGTTCTGCAACATTCGACGAGTGGTGACGAGGACGCCGACTGTCGCAGGAGTGTCACCATTAGCCGGTATGAATATAATCGCGAGGATGATCATGCCATCCATGCGAGGGTCCGCAGGGTCTTGCACTGCATCAAAGTCGGCACGCGACTGGCACACGAGCGGGTATCCCCAGGCTGCGAGCGTGGCTTCGTCGAAAATCTCCCATCCGCGGGTTGATTCTTCTTCAGGTACGCCTTGCGATTCTCGATTTAACGCCGATCTGGCATGAGTCGGGGGATCGATTTGTGTCCCTTGTGCGGTTTAAGCAGCAGGTTCCGGACGTCACCGGCGCCATGACCGAGCTTGACGAGGGCGTCGACTTTCCGTCGCAATGCTCTGCTGATGCCATGCATAGAGGTCGGGACCGCAGCTGAATTAGGATGCCGGCCTCCTTCCCACAGCTCTAACTCCATGTCTCCCCCAGGGACCTTGAATACCGTGTGTATCTTTATACGATGAGCGCAGCGATGATGCGAGGCACGCTTGTAGATCTGGCTTGTTGTCGTCGCTGACTCGTAGCGCGTGTCGTAGACGTATCGATACTCGCTTAGCTTGTCGCGAGCGGCTAGCGCCGCGTCCAAATCGGTAAGAGTCGCAAGGAACGTGAACTGACGTCGATTGAATGCTGCGGACTGTTCTTCTTCGCCGGCGTCGGCTTCCGACTCGCTGCTGTAGGCGTAATCGGTTGAAACATCGCTGTCGTCGCCAGGTAGTGAGTCTGCGTCTTCTCCGACATCGTCACTATGGTCGCTGTCACGAGTGTCTTCGTCCATCTCCTCCTCTTCCTCCTCGTCGCTTCGCTCGACCTTCGTTTCTTCCTCTTCCTCTCTGGTGCGCTTCATCTTCTCGAATGGTCAAGGTAGAATTCGCCGCAGACCACCAACCGACGCCCTTTCAACCGCATCGACGCCAACGCACGCGCTGTGTATCATCTCAGGGTAACTTGCCGTGCTCCATACAAAAAGCTAGGCAAAACCTCATGGGTTCGCTTCAACTGTCGCCTCTTCCCCAGGGTCGACAGTTACGATGGGTGAAACCACCAGGGTGGGTTACAGACCTCATCCAACGTTCAAACGCTGCATGAACGTTCTTCTGCCCCCTCCCATATGCGACCCTGCACGGATGTGCAGTCAGATCCTCCATTTCAAACTGTGCTGGCATGCATCTTCCCAGCATTTGCTGTAGCCATGTAAGATATCAACATGACTACAGTTTATTTTACATGGCTACATAATTGATTACCACAACACAGTGTCGTAGCCGCTTAGAATATTCTCGTAAACTACGGTATTCCACGTAAGCTTCCCTGTATGCGACTTGTGCCCCTATGCAATGAAACTCCGCTTCAGACACACTCATGACCGTGGAAAAGCCCACCTAAACAGTGCTGGAAACTTGGCTGTGCGGCTTCCCAGCTCTCTAATTTAGGATCTACCTTCTATCAGTATCGGCTACAGGTTTTAGGTGCGCTATTAGTACTCTCCGGCTTTCAGTATCGTAACTACAGATACAAATTATTTCGCCCAGGCTTCGGGACGCACCCGAATGGACTGAAGTGAACTTTCCACTTCTGGGCGAGTTCCAGATCGACAAGGAGGTAGGTTCCGTTGAGCTGTCCTTCGCGTAGACTTCGGCACAGAGCGTTGTGATGTCCACGAGCTGACTTGTGGTTCTGCTGTGTGGCCAGAGTTGTAGTGGGCGCGTGTTGCTTGAACGTGTCGAACCCCATGTTGTGCGGCAGCTACCAACTCTTGTTGAGCAGCGTAGCATGCAGAAGCCAGCTGCGCACAGCGCTTTGTTCGGAGACGGGTCGTCTTGGGTCTGACCACGCCACAGATGAATCACGTCAGCTAACGTGAGAGATAATTGACGAGCCAGTGAGGAGACGGCACGAACTGCTTCCATATCGAAATTAAACTTGAGCTTGCCGGTGGTTGGGTCAACATCAGGAGATGTTGGAGGGCGAGGCGCTGGGACACCAGCGGAACTGTAGGTGCGCCGAAGCAACTCATCACGGCTCCGTTCAGCAGCTTGAAGCTGCTCCATGAGAATAGCCTGGACCGCGTCAACGATGGCGCGGTCGACCCGAAAGGCCGCACAAGAAGCTGCGATTCAGTGGTCCTCCTTCTTGACGCGCAATCCGCCGAACCGCTCGCGCATGTACTCCCGAACAACCGGATGCAATTGGCCAGGATCGAAATGCGCGACAAAGGGGCGAATGCATGAGTCCGGCGACTGCGAAGGGCACCCTTGAGGGGATAAAAACTTCAAGCATAGCTGGCGACCGTCGAGCTTGGGGATGTTGGCGAGGACCTCCGCGGGGACTCGACCGTTCTTGCGGCGGCCGAGTGGGAGGCTGTCGTTCTTGTTTGACTCCAAGCGGAGTAGCATAGCGCTGAGCTCATTGTCGCGCATAGAAATGCGCTCACACACAACGTCACGGGAGGTGCCACCGGAAGCAATGTCGCCGGCAATAGCGAGCCTGTACGTCGCGAACACCTTGGTGAACCACAGTGCAATACATTTCACCTCCACGGTAGACCAAGTTCCATACTCTTTCAGTTCGGAACAGAATTCCTTTGCCCTGTCAGCGAGTGTCTTGGTCGACGGATCACAAAACTCGTGCACGTAGTGGACGAGAACATCAAGGGCCACGACAAGGCAGTCAAATGTCGGTGGTCGCGTGACTTCTGGGAGCGCCAGCCCATAATTCCAGAGCGAGAAGCCTTTTTGTTCTGGTTGCTCCAGCTGCGCGTTAAGGTCAAAGCGTGTAAAGTGCAAGATCGAAAGTGAGCCGGGGCCAAATTGAAAATCGTAAAACGACAGAGGATGCTTGGATGCGGGAAGAACTTGGTAGACTTGGAGTTGCGCACATGGTCCGTGAAAGCGTCGGGGTTCTTACCTGCGTATTGGGCACCGGTGATGACACGATGGACTTCTTGGGAGATTCGAGCCGGGCGGAACTGCAGCTGTCGTTCGCCGATCGCATCGTCTGCTACTAGATCGGATGGACTCGGCATCGCCCACACCTCCGCCGCCCGTGGCACAAAGTTTGTGTCTCGAGGCTTGAGTACTGTCTGGCTTCCAGCATGCTGTTCATGAAGATGCTGCGTGTACGGGGCCAGAGCCGTCAGAACGGCTGCAATCCTTGTGCCGTCGGCACTTGAGCTGGAGTCTGGGCGTTGGCGCTTGGATGGGCGAGGCGGAGCGTCCAGTGAAGATAGGAGGTCGGCAAACTGGGCTTCCGCGGCCTCCTCTTCCTCGGCACTCTCTTCGTCGTCGTTGAGCCTCTCTAGGACCGGCGGGGGTTGCGCTCGCGCTGGCGTATGCCGTGTTGGAACGCCTGTCACCCCGGAGTTACGCGGTGTGGCTTTGCGAGATGGTGTATCAAAGTACCATTTCCCAATAGAGACAGAGTTTGGTTTGGGCCGTTCGCCGTCGACATAGTATGCATAGTCGAGGACGTGGCCGACCGCGAGGTCTACCGGAGAACCGGTACGGGGGGACGTCCACTGGATTTGCGTCTTCAGGTTGGGATTGGATGGCTTCTTGGTGATGCCGGCCAAGAGGCTAGGAATACTCTTGGTGGCACGACACTCATTCTGACCAAGCAGAGGATCCAGAATTAGAGAGTGGGCCGCATGGAGCTTATCGATGGACGTGATGTTGGCGCGTAAGTCGGCGGCCCACAGAAGGGCCACCACAACCAGGGCAACTTCAGCAACGTCGCCAAACGCAGCTTGACATGGGCCGGTCTTGGTCATTAGCGTGAACGAGCCATCGCGATAGCTGATGACTTGTCCGTGGAGGAAGGCACCGTCCACGGTAGCATAGGCTGGTCGATACAACATCCAACCGGGGGCGTCGCCATGGGGCTCGTCTTCGGGAACCGCACGGGCAGCGACGGCCTGCGCGGACACCGACACCACGCGGGAGTCTTCACCATTGGGACTTTGAAGCAGCCGGACCTGCACCGCCGGACCGCTACTTCGGTCAACGACTTGCCCGTAATGCGGGCCATCTAGCTCAGCGTCCAAAACGTCGGACGGGAGCAGCAGAACGTAGCGCGGAGACATGGCCAGGCTGGGCAGCTCTTCATATTTGCGTCGCTTCTGGACACGTTTGTCGATGAGCTGTGCTCAGCGCAATTGTGACTTCAGGAGGTTCCATCCCTGAAGGTCGTTGAGCTCACTTTAGTGTTGGCCTTTCCTGCACACACCTGTGGAGCCACCCGAAGTTTGTGGTGTGAGTTTGCGATCAGTCAAGTCGGGTGCGGATTAGTTGCGAGTACAAAAAGGCTGACTTTCTAGTACACCCCCAAAACGGATGACTTTCTAGTAATCTCGTGGAGGGGGCTGAGTCGCGAGTACAAGGCTGACTTCCTAGAACATTTGGACATGGATAGAGTGGTCCACATAACTCGGATCTATGCTTGCCACATAAATCATCATGATTAAAGGTAGGAGCCATTTGCCATTCATGTGCTGTGTGGTCGTGTCCTTCACTTTGGTCTGGCTCACCGATTGGGGCGACATGGTGGACCGACATCCAGTTCTGCGTCAAGAGGTGCAACAAGTATTTTTATTTTTATTTTAACTGTCTACGCCGGTCACACACGGGGCGGGCAAGCCTCGCCCCCGCCAACCGGACCTCCCTCGGGATGGCCCGGCGGAGAGCTGCAACAAGTACAACGGCGATTCGTCGCCTGCGTGCAGGCGTGCAAGTAAGTGGTACCGTCTGCGGCCCACAGGCGCCCAACGAATCGCTGCGTTTCGTCCACATGGCGTCTAGTACCAGTTGATAATTTGCAATGGAGACTGGTGATTCGATCTTTGAATGTGGCCTTTTCGTACCATCCTCGGTATGTCCAGGTGACATGCACTTAACCCTAGACGAACTGGGCTGGAAGATCGATCTCGCGTTGTGGCCGATTCGTTACAAATGGCTACCGCACGATTCGACACCACGAGAGGTCCGGAGGCACCCAGGGGCTCTCGACGCGGTCGGTGGGCTGCGTCTGCTGCCATTCTCCAATGACGTCTCCGAGTCGACAGGATTCAACGTCGTTGCGGTAGGCGTGGCGAGTCACGATGACGCCATTGGAGCGATCGAGAACAGTCTCGAGCGCGATACAGAGCCGTTTGAAGTGGGACCAAAGCTCAGGACGGTCTTCACAGGCCACGGCCTCCAGGCACAGCACTCGCTCTTGCGTCGGCGTGTCCCGTTTCACCATGATCCGGCAGGCAAAGCAGTTCGCCTTCTCATAAAGGATCCAGTCAGGCCCGGCTCGACGCTGCGCCATGGTCGAGTAGCTGGCGACCACAAGTTGGTCAAAGATCGACTCGGGAAGCGAACTCACGAAGTGGTACTCCCACCGAATGCGCGTCGTCTCGGGCTTTTCGTTCTCGAGGCTGAGCTGCTGCCAGCCAAATAGGACCGTGGCACTCAGTTTCGTTCTCCAAAACGCCGGAACGATGAGATCTGAGTCCCAGGCCATTTCTCCCCTTGACGGATGGACAAGATGGAACGCCTGAAGCAGTTGCTTCATCACGAGCGTGAAGCTCTTGTCGATGTCGACCCACAGTGGCAGTCCCTTGATAATCGTATGCGGAAGCATCTCGACGCGGTGGTCGTGGTCCACGATAGGGCGGATGAAGTCGATGAGCTGCATCGGATCAAGGATCACCGTGTTCTGGAGTCTCGCGATGCCCAGCGTTTCGTACCAAAGCACATCCCCGAGGTCGTGGAGCGTTTGTAAGATCGCGCGACACGTATCTTTGGTCATCCCTTGGACTTTGCCTTGCACATATTCACACAGATTGTCCACGTGAGCGAACGTCTGCTCCATTCGTGATGCAGGCTCCAACTGCAGCAGCTGACGACGCTTCTCTCGTACAGCCTCTAACGTTTTCGAATATGCGTCCGGCATCTGGAAGCATCGCTTGCTCTCGAGCAGCACAGCAAGAACCAGCGTACGCGCGTCAGCGACAGCCGTATTATTGACACAACTCACCCTCAGCAGCGTTGGTGAGCTGAGGCGCTCCACCGTGGCTTGTAGTGTTTTCAATCTCTGTGCGGTCAGCCGAGTGTCCGTTCTCTTGTCGTCTGCAACTCGCTTTGACTTGCTCAAATTCTCGTAAGCCTGGTTGATTTCCTTGTTCATGTCACCCACGAGAGCGCCAAGCCGCTTGAACAAGTTATCCTGGTCTTTTCGAACCACTTGAGCTTCCGTTGCAAAACATCGGCTTTGGTTCCAACAAACACAAACTCGGCGTCCGGTTGGCAGCCGATGACCATCCGAATCCACTTGACAATTTTGCTGTCCACGAATTCGCTCATCTTGGATCTCGTTGTCTGCCCGCAGCTGCGTCTGCATGAGCACTAGAGCGTACGAATTGAGATCCACGCACACGACGAACAACGTGCGCGGCGAAAAGAACAATGAGTGGACCACTTGGTACGCATCTTGGCCAGCAAAGTCCCAGAACGTCACTTCGTGGAGATGCACTTTGTTGGGGGCGACGACGTTGGTACGGTTCAGACGGAACTGGTCAATGGCGATGGTTCTGTTGTCGGGATGCTCGAGCGACGATGATCGCGTGATCAACGACTTGATCAAGCTGGTCTTTCCCCACTGGCTTGGCCCGACGACGCATACTTTCCAACGATGGATGACCTGACTGGACTTTTCAAACTCAACAATGTACGTCCAGGTCGCGGCTTCGCCACGTCGAACGGTCTCTGCTGGCACATCCATCAGTGGCAGATCGGCTGATCGCTGCCTCTGCCATGCTAAGACGCAAGCCCGTAATGCTCGCGCTTCAGGGACTGCATACCCAGAGTCCAATGTTGTAGCACACGCTCGATCCCAACTTCCACCGCAGGCAACGAGACCTCCGCGAACGGATGTATGACCTACGACAAACAGCAACGATCCAGGAGTACGTGACGAAGTTTCAGGACTTGCACTCGCAAGCCGAGCTTGCGATTGGCGAACTCGATCAGCGTTTCTATTTCCAACACGGTCTTCGCA
>JAADVR010000825.1:0-14979 GCA_023335855.1 Pythium scleroteichum
AGTTCGAGTGAACGCACTGCGCTGGCTCGCGCTGCGAAGAATGGATATATTGACGTCAGAAACGCTCTTCTCGCCGCCGGTGCCAGCATCGCTCGAGTGAACGGTCGTGTGATCGTCGTATTGAGCGAGGGTGCTTATTCCGGCCACGCCCACACAGCCACAAACTTTGTCGGTGAAGGTGCTACCGTGGACCAAGTCGATGCTGTGCGGTCGGGGTCGAGATGGTTCGTCGCAAGGAAGATAATGTAATTGCAGAGTTGCTTCGACTCGGTGTAGACTCAAACTTTGCATCGACCAACAGACGAAGTTCGATGGATGTCGCGGCGTATACTGGTAATGTTGGTTTCGTTGAGATGCTACTGACTGCACACGCAGATATTGACCGCGGAGGTAATGAAAGAAACTCGCAGCTGATTATGGCGGAGTCATCATAATTCGTGGACGCTGTGGTGAAGCCAGAGATCGACTAAACGACGACATCGCGGATTCCGATGGAATGATTGCACTTATTGTGACGGTAAAGCACGCTTTCCAAGGTCTGATGGAAGCAATGCTCGAAGCTGATGTGGGTGTTGACATCGCGAACAACTGTGGGGTGGCGTCTCTCGCGATCACAACAATGGGAGGGCTTGTGGTCTTTGTGGAGCATTTACTTGATGTTGGCGCGCCGCCGTTTCCTCCCAGGTTAACCCACTTCATCTCGCGGCATCCTCGGACGCCTTTCGGTCGTTGAAGCACTGCTTGAAGAAGGTGTCAATGTGGATGCGGGTAATCCGAAAGGTGGGACGGCGCTCATGTATGGTGCTTCCGAAGGCTACATAGTCATTGTGTATTACCTGCTGTCTGCGCACGCACTGTGCAATCTACGGTGGATATATTGAGATCGTCCGTTCCCTGCTTGCTGCCGGTGCCGTGGTCAAATCGACGAACAGAAGGAAAGCAGCACTTCTCCAAGCGTCAAAGGAAGGTCGGAGCGACGTCGCGGCATTATGCTGGTCAGTTTATCTGTGCGCGAATTTTAAAACTTTTGCTGCAGAGCTACACGATGCCCAATGTGGTCCCGGCGATCGTGTATCCTGTGTTGATTCTCACGCGACAACACCGAGAACAAGAACATGCTGGAGTGGATGTGCCAAGATTGGGAAAATTGTCTTAGCCCGTGGCGCAGACCCCCGCAGGTTGAAGACCCTACAGCGCTAGTCCTTGTATATGGAGATTGTTCCCATAGTGATTGCTGCTAGTGCGAGCTTGGATACCTAGGATATCGCCGGACTTGCCATGCTGCAACGTATGCGCCATGCTCAAGCCGTCGAAGTCTTGCTGACAAAGCGTAAACGGTGCTCACTCTTGTTTCAAGGCTGATCCGAACAATTGTGGCCATTTCTGCACGTACTCAAGACGATGTCGGCGCACAGCTTTATGCGTCGACGGCCTGGCCGCCAAGGTGTCAAGATGTGCGAAAGATACACCGAGTCTCGTCGAATGATCTGAAGAAGGGTGAAAGCAGAAACTTTGTTGTTCGAGCTCAGTCGGCCATCGTTAGTATCGCTCTTTCCGATTTTGTCGTTCTTGCTGTCGAGTTGCCCGGGCCCAGTTCTTTAGCGTTCTACACATGGTAAGTTAGCGATGTCGACAAGTTTGTTGTTCATAGGAACTCACTGACAACACCTTCTGCATGAACTCTGAAGTGGTGATATTCAATGCTACGAGCGGCTGCTTCGCTGGACGTGTATCTCTTCAGGTGTTTTCATCAATCGCGAGCTTGATTTTCGGCTAATCGAGAACGACTCATCTGCCAACTTGCCACCACTATTGGCAGTACGAGAATACGGTGTCTTCTGTTAACCCAATCGAACCATCCACAGCGTGAAACCACGCCAACATGTAACTATGTGTGACGAATCAAGGTATATGGCGATGATGTAAACCATGCAACGCTTCTAATGTGTGGACCTCATTCTGAACTGGATGGCTGAAAAATCGACTTGTTTCAATGAATCAGGAAGAGTCCACTCCTTCCAGGTTGATTTGTCATTTGTGAACCAATCTGATGCAAAACGGGCCGTGTCGAACGCGAGCTACTCTCACCGATCAAACGCCGCAACGCTGACGCCGTCGCTCACTGTCTTCGCAACTCGTTGGTGGATGTGGATACCAGGGATGATGCTGCGACAGCGCAGACATCATGGAATTCCTGTTCGAAACCGCCACCAACCTTGACGTCACTGACCAAAAGGACAACATGGCACTGACGATCGCAGCTGTGCGACAGAATTACGACATCCTCGCAAGTCTTCTCAACGCGGGGGTGCCTGTGGACTTCGTCAACTTCAATGGGTTCACTGCGTTGTGAAACGCGCTGGGAAGAGCTGATGTGTATGGCGTCGAGCTGCTCTTGGAAGCCGGTGGAAGTGTTTGGTTTTCTCGATCCATCAGCCTCCCAACTTTCAGCTTCGCTGCACGCAATGTGTATCTCGACTTGATCGATCTCCTACTCACCGCTGGCGCTGACGATCGCTGGTGCTGCGCATACCTCTCTGCTACAGGCTACACCGCCGTCCATAGCTGTCCGACTGTGATCCAGACTTTCGTAGCGAACGGTGCCATGGTGCATCGATCGATCTACCTTGGTGAGTCGACACTGTACGTCACAGCTCCGCTCTCATGGTCGCAGAGTTGCTCAGTGTCGGTGCCGATGCAAACCAAACATCCGTCAATGACTCAACCGCGGTGGTAAGTGCAGTGTCGAAGGGAGCCGAAGACGTCGTTGGCATGCTGTTGGTAGCTGGAGCAGACGCCGATCACGCCAAAGATGAAGGACAAGCTCCACTTGGCCGGGGAGCGCCAAACGGTCACTTAAAGATCGTCGAGAACTGCCGTCGAGATCGATCGAAGAGACTTCAACGGGAAAACAGCGCTCCTACTAGCGACGCAGAGTGGTCACGCTGGCGTCGTCGACGTTCTCTTGGATGCTGGTGCAGATGTCAATCGAGTGGACAAATCTGGTGAATCTCCGTTGATGATGGAAATGCTTCAAGACAATATGAGTATTGCGATGAGGATGATCGAAGCCGGTACCAGGCCTGATCACGTGACCATGCGTAACTTTTCGCCTTTGTCGATCACGTCCTGGTTCGGCCGTGCTGCGCTTGTGGACGTTCTTCTCGCGAAAGGAGGTTTCGTTGATGATTGTGACGACACTGGTGTGACAGCTCTAATGGTCGCATCGAGCAAAGGGTTCTTCGACATTGTGACCATGCTCCTGGCGGCGCCCGCTGACGTCCATCCATCCAAGCAGCACCGAAGGGAGCATAGCATTGGGTTTTGCGGTCCAGGCAGGTCACGTTGATGTCGTGGGAGCGTTTTTGGACATCGATCAGGTCAATGGTACTGGCGTGACACATCTCACCAAGGCCCTGGAGACGTTCCAAGTAGAAGCTGCGGAGAAGCTACTGGATCTCGGAGCGAACCTAATTTCGTTGCTGCGGATAGAACAACACCGTTGGCGCTGTCATCTTGCGAAGGATTTGAGTCTGCCATTGATATTCTATTAGCCGCGGGCGTGAACGTGAACTACGTCGACGATTCCTGGGGGAGCGCCCCCGTTCTTCGCCACTATGAGGGTTTTGCCAGCATCGCGGACAAGCTAGTGAACGCCGGCGGGAATGTTCATCTCACCAATGGTAACAGAGCTTCGGCCTTGGTGTGTGCTTCAGAGGGCGGCCACGTCAGAACAGTTGAGGCACTGCTCGCCGCGGGGAGCGCTATCAATTACCAGACTAAGGATGGGAACACCTCGTTGACGCATCCATAGAAGGCCACGATGGCGTTGTGAGAATCCTTCAATCTCGGGGCGCTGACCCGGACATTGTGAACGAAGCTAAAGAGAGCGCTTTGATCACGGCGTTGAAAGCCAGGCAACCATCAATTGCGAAGATCCTGGCGCGATTTCGGAGGACCTGGATCACCACACACAGAACGGTGTCTCCGCGCTGGGTGCCGCTGCATGGGCAGACTACGGAGATGTCGTTGACATGTTGCTAACACGAGGTGCAAATGTGGATGTAAGGCTGGTGGAGGGTGAATTGGTGCTGACGTTGGTTGCTGCCAAGGGCCATGTAGCGATGGTAACAAGACTGATCACCGCCGCCGCCGTCGTAGATACCGCGAACGAGTTCGGAGTTACTGCTCTTGCCGCAGACGCACAAGCCGGTCACACGCGCGTGGTCAAGATCCTGTCGGCGAGTGGAGCGAATATGAACTCCTGAACTCACCGAGGCAAATATGCGTCTAGCCTTGCGTCAAGCAATGGCGATAACAATATTGTGCAGATGCTGCTGGAAGCGGGGCCGTAGATGACCGCGACTACAGCTACGAACACGTCGACACTCAGAGTTACGGTCATTCGTGAGCAGTCGGAGCAAAGCAAGTTCTAGAGGAAAGGCAACGTCGCGTGTCCAACACGAGAGGTTCAGCAGAGGTCCAGAACTCTTCTTCTCGAGATGCTGCTCAATCGTATTGGATCAGGGTGGGTTCTTCGAGGATGGCCATGGAATTGGAAGGGTGATCTCACCCACTTGAGAACAATAGCTTGTCAGTATCACCTTATTTTGGTGAATCAGGTCAACGAAATCACTTTGAAGTACGAGAGCGATGCCTTCGATCGGGAGCTTCCTCAGACGGAGGCAAGTGAGAGACTAATTTGAGAAAGTGATCGAAAGAAGACCATTCGCGCGAATGACTGCTCGCCGCAGTTGAAGCAGGCGACGCAGAGGCCGTCGCTGCCTGCCTGCGAGACGGCGACGAGGACGTGAACGCTGCAGTCGACAACACGCCACCGCTCTGTGTAGCTGTGCAGAAGGGACAAGATGACATCGTCGAACTGCTTCTCAGTGCGGGTGCCAAGGTCGAGGTTCTCGATGCTGAAGGCCACACACCGATGATGATCGCGCTAGCGTCGAGGCACCACGAGATCGCCGTAAAGTTGCTCGCTGCCGGCGCGGACGTCAACACACAAGTGCCGGGAAATGGATCCACGGCTCTCACCATTGCGAGCTTCATCGGCGCAACCGAAGCCGTCCGAGCTCTTTTGGCTGCTGGTGCAAACGTAAACCTCGCCGATGAAAATGGATCCTCGGCACTGCTTCTCGCTGCGTTGCAAGGCCATGCGCAGATTGTCGATATGCTTCTCAGCCACGGAGCGGCCGTTGAGCACGCTAACAACAATGGATCGACTGCTTTAATTTGTGCGGCCACCTCGGGACACGCTGAGGTTGTGGACAAGGTGCTCGTTGCGGGGGCCAATGTCAACCGCTGCGTGCCCAATTATCAAGAAGGCACGGCGCTTCTTGTGGCGCTCACGAATGGGCATGCCGAGACTGCGGCGCGACTCATCGAGGCCGGTGCGGATCTCGACCACGTAGCGTCCAACGGTAGCTCGGCGCTGACGCTTGCATGCTTCTCTGGACTGTCGACGATCGTCGATACGGTACTCGCCAAGGGTGTGGCGATTGAACACGTTGACAAGAACGGAAATACGGGCTTAATGTTGGCGGCGTTCAAAGGTTACAGCGAGATTCTCACCAAGCTGCTCGATATCCACGCGCGCGTTGACCACGTGAACGTCGAAGGCAACACAGCGCTCGGTTTTGCGGTGCAAAGTGGCAAGATAGAGATCGTCGACGCGCTGCTCGCGGCCGGGGCGAGTATCAACCACGCTAACATCAACGGACACAAGCCGCTCGACCTCGCAATCGCATCAAAGCACGTGGAAATCGCAACGAAGCTCGTGGATCTCGGCTCAACGCTCGACCATGAGGATACGAAGAGCCGAACACCGTTGATGTTGGCTTGCTGGCATGGCCTTGGTGCTGTCGTGGACAAACTCTTGGCTGCTGGAGCAAATGTGGACTGCGTGGACAACTCTGGGGATTCTCCGTTGATGTACGCGGCAAGCAAGAGCGACTCTGAGATCACGTCCAAGTTGCTCGCTGGTGGGGCGGATGTTCACTACGCCAAGAGCCATGGGACGACGGCTCTCGCCATCGCGACTAGAAGCGGCCACACCGGCGTCGTCGAGAAGCTAGTTACCGCTGGTAGCAAGGTCAACCATGTGATGGAGGACGGGAACACGGCGCTGACGCTAGCATCGTTTGAAGGGCACCTTTCGACCGTGAAGTTGTTACTCGATCGTGGTGCCACCGTAGACCACGTGAATGCGAAGGGGAAGACAGCTCTTCTTCTCGCGTTGGATCGCGGCCACCCAGCAGTCGCGGAGCTTCTCGCCAAGGAGAGCAAGCTATTGAACGAAGACAAAGACCAAGCCACCACAGCGCTTTGTTATGCGGCGTTTCTCGGCTTCAGCGGTGTCATGGATGCGCTACTGGACCGTGGCGTCGATGTGAACAGCGCGGACTCAGATGGCGAGACGGCGCTGCTGGAGGCGTCGCTCCAAGGCCACAATGAGATCGTCGAGAAGCTGCTCAAGGCCGGAGCGAACGTAAACTTCGTCACAATGGAGGGCGAGACGGCGCTCATGGGCGCGTCTGTGGATGGCCACACACACGTTGTCGAGATACTGCTTGCGAGCGGCGCGACCGTCAATCACCAGCGCCCTGACGGAAGAACGGCGCTGGATCTAGCGATGGCACGCGGACATAACGACACTATGAACAAGCTGCGTGCGGCTGGAGCACTAGAAGGAGCCAGCTTCAAGGAGAGCGACACCACGGACCACCAGCCAGTGCCTGAGGTTCAGCCGTAGCGAATGCCTTGGAAGTCGCGCGATGCGTTGAGGTGGCATCATACTTGGGGAGTCCAGAAAAACCATCACTTCCCGAAAGTGGCTTCGTTCAGGTTGAAGTTCTGTGGCATGTATTACCAAAGGATGGCTCGAGATCTATTCAGCGTCACCTGATTTAGGACCTCGAAGGGATGGTCACACCTCTTTCTGCAAATCAGGGGTGAGCCAAAGTGTGGAGCCGAACAAAGAAAAAAAGTGAGTTGAACCCTCGCTCCGCCTCCAAGAGTCCTGGATCCTTCATTACACAACTGATCCTTTGTATCCAAGATGACATCCAACGAGCTGGTCACAGCGATCGAGAAGAGCGACGTTGACGCCGTCGCTGCGTGCTTGCGCGACGTCCGCCTCGACGACACAGCTTCGGGCGAGCAGAAGCCTTTGCTGCTGCATCTAGCTGCGCTCTATGGAGACGAGAAGATCGTGGAATTGCTCATCGACGCCGGTGCCAATCTCGAAGCTGTGGATGACGAAGACCGCACGCCACTGCTGATCGCGGCCGCGACTAAGCATCATTCCGTGGTCCAGAAGCTGCTCAAGGCTGGCGCGAACGTCAACCACGTGTCCAGTAACGGATCGACCGCGCTGTCATTTGCGTGTTGGGAAGGAGACGCTAGTATTGCGAAAGACCTAGTGACCGCCGGTGCTGATGTGAACCACGGCGATGTTCGGGGGGACTCGGTTCTGGTTCTAGCTGCGGCTCAGGGGTTCGCGGAGATCTTGGATCTGCTGCTGGCACATCATGCGGATATTGAGCACGGTAATAATGATGGAGTGACAGCGCTGATCATCGCCGCTCAACGCAACCACACGCAGATCGTGGACAAGCTACTCGCGGCTGGCGCCGACGTGAATCATCCTAACTCAGACGGCTTGCCAGCTCTCTTCGTGGCGATCTCTGATGGACTTGTTGACACGGCAAAGAAGCTCATCGCGGCTGGCGCTCATCTCAACCACTCTTGCTCGAACGGCAGCTCGGCTCTGATACTCGCCTCCTGGAACGGACTGACGCCCGTTGTCGACGACCTGCTGGCGAAGGGAGTGGACGTCGACCACGCAGACAAGTCAGGCGAGACGGGTCTGATGCTTGCGGCAAGCAAGGAATTCCTTGAGATTGTCGATAAACTCATTGCTGCCAACGCGCGCGTGGATCTCGCAAACAAAGATGGCAATACTGCGCTCGCGTTCGCTGCACAGGAAGGCCACATCGGTGTAATGGAGGCTTTACTAGCTTCCGGGGCGAGTATCCACAGCACAAACAGCAACGGCTACAGTCCTCTCGAGCTCGCGATCGCGTCAGGGCAAGTCGATGTCGCGGAGAAGCTTTTGGATCTCGGTGCCAAGCCCGATCATGTTGGCGAGGACGGCACGACCACATTGATGTTAGCGTGCTTTCATGGAGTCGAAAAGGTCGTTGAAAGACTGCTGGCCATCGGTGTGGACGTGAACTGCATCCACAGCTCGGGGGACACGGCGCTCCTGTTGGCAGCTGTGAAAGGCTACGCGGAGATCATCGACAAGCTACTTGCAGCTGGTGCCGACGGTTCCTATGCCAAGGACAGCGGCGTGACGGTGCTTATCGCGGCGTGTCTGAGCGGTGTCACCAGCGCTGTGGAGAAACTGCTGGCAGCAGGCTGCGAGGTGAACGGAGTGGTGGGCGATGGTAACACAGCACTGACGTTTACAGCTCAGAAGGGGTTTGCGGAGATCGTGGATTTGCTGCTCGCCAAAGGTGCCGACGCAGACTACGCCATGGGCCCTGGCAAGACCGTGCTATGGGTAGCTCTGTCTAATCAACAACCGGGAGTGGCCGAGATCCTCGCCAAGAAGAGCTCAGGTGTGGTCAAGGACAAGAACCAAGCCGCAACGGCGCTCAGCTTCGCCGCGTGGCATGGTTACGAAGGCGTTCTGGACGTTCTGCTCGCGCGAGGAATCTCCGTGACAAGCTCGGACGGTGATGGCGAGACGCCGTTGATGCAGGCGGCTCTGAACGGCCACGAGTCGATCGTGGATAAACTGGTGACAGCCGGCGCCGACGTGAACGCTGCGACAACCTCCGGGAACACGGCGTTGATTTGCGCGTGTGCGCGCGGCCACACGCGCATAGCCGAGATACTGCTCGCGAGTGGCGCTGTCGTCAACCGCAAGCGACAAGACGGGCAAACAGCACTCGACCTTGCTCTCAGCAACAACCACACAGAGATCGTCCACAAGCTACGCGCGGCTGGAGCCATCGAGGGAAGCGATTCCAAAGACGCTGGCCAAGCCAACGCAATCGACACGCAGCGCAATGACGAAGCTGCCAGGACGACATGAGTTAAGGCATGCCTTTTTGCCATCGGAGATAGCTGTACACAGGTGTCGTATGTGGTTTCTGAAGCGATGGACTTTTGAGAAGCGTGAGTGTCCGAGATCAAAGCTGTTGGCCACGCCTGCCGTGTGGAAAATGCTCAACGCGATCGTTGAATCAGGCGAGGGAGAAAGCAGCGAGTCGCCCGAGTGAGGACATTCTTCCCGAGGCCCATGCGTTCTGTCGTGGCTTGGCTGGGATCCCTCGACTGTGGGACGTGAGTGATACCCGAGGCCCGTGGAGGACATGACCGTGTCACCGAGGACACTGGCAGCTTGGATACGTGGGAGTCCAGAGAGAAGTCCAGACATCCTCGTTGAAGTCCAGTGCCCAGGAGACAGCGGATTCCAAAAGATGGTGCGGTTTTTATGCACCCGATCCACTCCGTCTCACCTCATTTTGGATATCGATGGCACTGTCTCACCTTGTTTTCTTCAAATCAGATGGACAAGGATCCGGCTCACCGAACAAAGAAGAGAAAGGGAATTGAACCACTTCCCCCCAGCAGCCAAGGTCCCGCTGACCCCTCAGAATTCATCTACTCACATATGAAGCCTGAGGAGCTGCTCGCGGCGATCGAGAAGCGCGACGTCGACGCTGTCGCGGCGGGTCTGCGCGACGTTCGCCTCGATGACAGCGCCAAGAGACCTCTGCTGCTGCATCTGGCGGCGCTGCGTAGAGACGAGAAGATCGTGGATCTGCTCATCGACGCCGGTGCCAACGTCGACGCGGTGGACCGCGAAGGGCGCTCGCCGCTGATGGTGGCTGCAGCGCAAAATCACCGGCCGGTGGTGCGCAAGCTGCTCCAGGCCGGCGCCAATGTGAACCACGTGTCGACGAATGGATCCACTGCACTGTCATTCGCGTGCTGGGAAGCCCACACTCGCATCGTCGAAGATCTCGTGGCCGCCGGTGCGGACGTGAACCGCGCGGACGTCTCGGGCGACTCGCCTCTGGTTCTCGCTGCGGCTCAGGGGTCTATAGAGATTGTGGAGCTGCTGCTGTCGCATCATGCAAACGTCGAGCACGGCAACAACGACGGAGTGACGGCGTTGATCATCGCCGTTCAACGCAACCACACGCAGATCGTGGACGCGCTGCTCGCAGCTGGCGCCAACGTCAATCACAGCAACTCGGACGAGATCTCGCCTCTATTTGTCGCGATCTCGAGTGGCTACGTCGCCACGGCCAAGAAACTCATCGCGGCCGGCGCTAATCTCAACCACGAGAGTTCCAATGAAAGCACGGCGCTGACGCTCGCGTCGTGGAACGGCCTCCCGACCGTCGTCGATGATCTTCTCACTAAAGGCGTGGACGTCGACCACGCGGATAAAGCCGGTGGTACCGGTCTGATACTCGCAGCAGCCAATGGCTCTGCCCAGATTGTCGACAAGCTCGTCGCCGCTCACGCGCATGTGGATTTTACCAACGCGGAAGGCAACACGGCGCTTGCTTTCGCGGCGCAGAATGGCCACATGGAGATCCTGGAGACTCTTCTCGCAGCAGGAGCGAGTATCCACAGCGTCAACAGCATGGGCTACAGTCCTCTCGAGCTCGCGATCGCTTCCCAGCAACTTGAAATCGTCAATAGGCTGCTGGATCTCGGCGCCCAGCCAGATCGCCAAGGCAACGACGGCACGACCACGCTGATGATGGCTTGCTGGCATGGCCTCGACAAGGTCGTGGACAGACTACTCGCCGCAGGCGTTGATGTGAACTGTGCCCACTGCTCTGGTGACACGGCGCTCATGTTTGCAACTGCAAAAGGCTACACGGAGATCGTCGACAAGCTTCTTGCGGCTGGGGCAAACCCATCTTTCGCCAAAGGAGATGGAGAGATAGCCCTTGTCGTGGCCTGTCAGAGCGGCTACACGAACCTGGTCGAGAAGTTGCTGGCAGCAGGCTGCGAAGTCAACCGAGTGATGGACGATGGCAGCACAGCGCTGACAATTGCGGTTCAGAAGGGATTTGTTGAGATCGTCGAGATGCTGCTTGCTAGCGGTGCCAATGCTGACCATTCAAAAGGATCGTGGGAGACCGTGCTTTTGGTGGCTCTGTCGAGTCACCAACCGGCAGTGGCCGAGATCATCGCCAAGAGGAGCAAGCTCGTTGTAGAAGACAGGGGAGAAGCCACGGCGGCACTCAGCTTCGCCGCAGCGTACGGCTATGAAGGCGTCGTGGACGTTTTACTCGCACGAGGGGTCGATATCACGGGTTCCGACGGAGATAACGAGACGCCGTTGATGCACGCGGCTTCAAACGGCTTTGAGTCGATCGTCGATAAGCTGCTTACGGCCGGCGCCGAAGTGAACACCAGGACAAGTGCTGGGAGTACGGCTTTGAGCGCTGCGTGTGCCCACGGCCACTCGCGCATTGTCGAGATGTTGCTCGCGAGTGGAGCTGTCGTGAACCAAAAGCGTGAAGATGGACAGTCGCCACTGGACATCGCGATTTGCCACAACAACACCGAGGTCGCTGACAAGCTGCGAGCAGCCGGAGCTATCGAAGGAATTAATTTCAAAGACGCCGACCAAATCTGCGCATTCGACACTCAGCGTGTGGACGAAGCTGCAGAGACGATGGCGCGAGTTGCATGAGCGCGGGCGGAGACAGCTGTGAATCACACGCTTTTTTTTTTTCGCGGAACTTGGAGGATCGTGCTGGTGTACTGGTGTAGTGAGTATGGCAAAGGAATCGTGTTCTTCGTCGAGACAGAGCGCCACGCAGATATTGAAGCGCTGCCGGAGGCCATTTCCAACAAGAAAGCGATCGAGAGAGACGGGAACAGGATCTCACACCTGAGAAATGAGAGAGAGAGCCATTCGGTTCCAAAAAAAGGTAGTATAATCTGCAGTATTCAACCTTTTTATGACAGCAACATTTGAAAAGCTCACCTCCTTTTGGCGACTCATACCCTCCCAGCGGAGCTTCCTGCATTCGCAAAGAGAAACTCGACGACAGCCATGGGCGCCACCGAGCTCGAGCTGCTGCTGGCGATCGAGCAGCGCGACGTCGTGGCCGTCGCGACGCTGCTGCGCGAGAGCCAAGTGGACGTGGACGCCAAGGACGAGCCCACGACGCCGCCGCTCTGCCTCGCGACGCTCTACGGCGACGAGCAGATCGTCGCGATGCTGCTCGCGGCTGGCGCCAACGTCGACGCGACCGACGCCGACGCCAACTCGGCGCTGATGACCGCAGCGTCGCAACGCAACCACGCGATCCTGGTCTCGCTACTGGCTGCCGACGCCTCTGTAGACCTCGCGAACGCCAGCGGCCACACAGGGCTGATCGTCGCAGCGGTCAATGGCGACGTCTTCAGCGTCGAGCAGCTCGTGGAGGCCGGCGTGAATGTGGAGATCGCCGACCCGATCGGTCGCACGGCGCTCAGCTTTGCGGCGGGCAATGGACGCGCGGTCGTCGTCGAAGTGCTGCTCGCTGCTGGCGCGGAGATCGACAGTCTCGACGACGCCGACATCTCGCCACTCGGCTATGCGGTGCGTGGGAACCACGTCGAGATCGTCGAGCAGCTCGTGGCGCAAGGCGCGAACGTGGACCACGTGAATGACGCTGGCGCGACGGCACTGATCATGGCTTCCCACCACAAGTTCCCTGAGATCGTGGCAGCGGTCTTGAGCTTAGGCGCCGACGTGAACCACGCGTCGACCAACGACTCGAGCGCGCTGACGATCGCGTGCTGGTTCGGAGCCGCGGATATCGCCGCCAAGCTGCTCGAGGCCGGCGCCGACGTGGACCACGTGGACGCCATCGGTGACGCACCGCTGATCCTCGCGGCGGCGCAGGGCTTTCTTGAGATTGTCGAGACCACACTCTCGTACAACGCCTCCATCGACCAGGCCAACAAGGACGGCAACACGGTGCTGCTCTTCTCTGTGCAGCAAGGCCACTCCGAGGTCATGGAGGTGCTTCTGCGCGCGGGCGCCGACATCAATTCGGCCAACGGCGCTGGGATCACGCCGCTGCTCATGGCCATGACCCAGGGCCACGTGGAGATCGTCGAGCGGCTCATCGCGTGCGGCGCCAAGCCTGACCACGCGAGCACCAACAACAGCACGGCGCTCACGCTCGCGTGCTGGCTCGGGCACGCCGCCGTCGTCGACACGCTGCTCACCAAAGGCGTGGATGTGGACCACGCCGACGACGCCGGCGACACAGGTCTGATTCTCGCTTCGGCAAAGGGCTTCGTCGAGATCATCGACAAGCTGCTGGCTGCGAACGCCAACGTCGAGCTCGGCAACGCACAGGGCAACACGGCGCTGGGCTTCGCGGCCCAGAACGGCCACCACGAGGTCATCGACAGGCTGCTCGCGGCCGGCGCAGCGCTCGAAGGTACCAACAAGCTCGGATACGCGCCGCTGCACCTCGCGCTGACGACGGGCCAGGTGGCCACGGGCGAGAAGCTGCTCGCGCTCGGCGCTCAGGCCGACCTTGTGACCGAGAACGGCACGACGCCGCTGACGCTGGCGTGCTGGAACGGCCACGAACGCGTCGTGGACACGCTGCTGGCGAACGGCGCCGACGTGAACCACTTCGACAGCGCCGACGACACGCCGCTGCTGCTCGCGGCGGCCAAAGGATTCGCGGAGATTGTGGACAAGCTGCTCGCGGCCGGCGCGAACGTCCAGTACGCGAAGAAAGACGGTGCGACGGCGCTCGTGTTCGCCTGCCAGGGCGGCCATCCAGCGGTCGCGGAGAAGCTGTTCGCGGCTGGCTGCGACGTGGACAGCGTCACGGACGACGGCAACTGTCCGTTAAGCTACGCAGCTCAGGGCGGCCGCGTGCGCATCGTCCGCATGCTGCTGGACCGCGGTGTGGCCGTGGACAGCGCCAACAGTGACGGCAATACGTCGCTGATCCTCGCGCTCTCGCAAGACCAGCCCGTCGTGGCCGAGATGCTCGCGTGGGCGAGCCAGCGACTCGATCTCAGTAACAACGGCGGCGCGACGCCGCTGGGGCTGGCCGCGTGGTTCAACTACGGCGACGTCGTGGACGTGCTGCTGGTGCGAGGCGCGGACGTGAACCAAACCAACAAGGCGGGAGAAACCGCACTGATAGCCGCGGCGACCAAAGGACACGGCGTGCTCGTCGACAAGCTGATCGCGGCCGGCGCTGACGTGCGAGCGGAGATCGAGACCGGCGAGACAGCGCTGACGAACGCAGCGGCGAGCGGCCACGCACGGATCGTCGAGGCGCTGCTCGCGGCAGGCGCCGACGCGAACCACGTCCGGAAAGACGGCAAGTCGGCGCTGGCGCTGGCGACGGCACAGGGCCACGTCGACGTCACGGAGAAGCTGCTCGCGGGCGGAGCTGTCCAGCGTGAGGATCCGGAAGAAGACGCTCCGCACGAGGAGAGCCAGGAAGCGAACGAGTCGCCGACGAGCGAGCGAGCGAAGGAGGACGACAGCAGAGACAAGCCCGCGATGGGCGCGTGAGGAATGAGAGTGTGAGAGAGAGAGAGAGAGAGAGAATGAAAGAAACGCAGAATAGCTGATACCTTAGTGCTTTTATCACAGAAAGGGAGACAAAACTGGGTGGCCGCGACAGACAAACGAACGGAACGTGAGTCTTTTCAGTCGCGGCGGAACCGCTTGGGCGTGCACTTGCTCGACGGCTTGGTCGCGGGCGTGGACGCCGGCTTCGGGGCCGGCGCCGGCGCCGGGTACTCGTTGCCGCTGCTGTTGCCGCCGTTGTTGTTGCTGCTGCCTCCAGCCGGAGCAGGCGCCGGCGCCGAGCCACCACCGCTGCTAGCGCCAGCTCCCGAGAGCGTGGCGCACGAGATGTACGCCTGCCAGTCCGGCACGTGGAGCGCGAG
>JAADVR010000826.1:0-14974 GCA_023335855.1 Pythium scleroteichum
AGCGCAGAACGACGCGAGTGGGCTCAGCAAGAAGAACGCGAGCTCGCTGCTCGTCAGGAAGGAGAAAGATCTCGGCGTGTGGTCGTCGCTGTTCATCGGCGCCTCGGTGAACCAGGCGGTCGTGCATCGCAGCAACTTTCTCCTGAAGAAGGCGTACGGCGACAACTTTGTCTACCACGAGCGCGGTGCTTTGGGCGGTTTCTTCTCGCAGATCGCCATGACCATTCGCCTGGTCGTTGGTGGCATTCTCGTATACTTCAGCTGGACGCGTGCGATCATCAAGAAGCTCTTGCCGCAGCCCGGCGAGGGCCCATCGGAGGAGATCTTGGCCAACGGCAGCTCGACTACCAAGTCCGCCGCCTACGACAAGAGCGGCAAGCTCGCGGCTCGCGCTAGAACTTACGGCGTGGGTGACCCTGGGTACATGATGACCAGCAAGATCATCGCCGAGTCCGCGAGCTAACCAGCAAGGACCTCAAGGGAGGCTTTCACACGCCTGTCAGCGCGTTCGGTCACCACCTCGTGAAGCGACTGGCAGAGAAGAAGATCTTCACGATCGACGTGCAGTCTGTCACGGACAATTAAAATCCAATCCAATCCAATTTGTATCTCTTTTTGTTTTCTGCATCTACATTGGCATTCGCTACTGTACTGCGCACTCAACCGACGATTGCACGAAAACCGATCCTTGATGTGGTAGTGCGCCAGAGCGATTGCTCATTCATCGATTTCTTCAACTTTGAGCTGGATCGACCAGACGATTCGTTTTTTTCGGCAGGCGTCTGCGACTCCGTTCGGACAGGTCTGCTCCCACGTTTTTGTTGGCGGGGTCGCCAATGCTGAGATAGCCGTCAACCGAATTTCGGCCTGTCTGGCACGTGCTGGCTCAAGTCGCGCAAGAGCCAGACGGCACCCAGGGACGGCGTCACGGCTGGTAATATCTGCTAATATCGTCCGTCTGAAGGACATATTTGCACACTGCAGTTTGTAGGAGGTGGGTAAGAGAGAGAGAGAGAGAGAGAGAGAAAACAAACGAAGTGCATTATCAAAATGAAAGGTGGTTCACGAATTGGTTGGCCTCGACAGAGCCACGAGGCTCTCTACTCTACAGCTGCTCGTAGTGCTGCTTCGGGTGGAGGTTCTCCACGGTGAGCTTGTACAGGTAGCCACCGGCGATGCCGCCGAAGCACGGCGCGACAAGTGGGATCCAGAAGTAGCCGTCCGCGAGCGTGAAGACGCGGAAGCCCCAGCCGAAGAACGCCGTCATCAGTCGAGGGCCAAAGTCGCGAGCCGGGTTCAGCGCGTAGCCGGTGTTGGAGCCGAAGCAGATACCGAGACCCGTGAGCAGCAGCATGAGCTGCACGGGCGTGCTGCTCGCTGAGGCCGGCGCGTTCTGCGAGTCCGTGATCGCGAGGATGCCGACGAGCAGCATGGCCGTGCCGAAGAACTCGGTGATGAAGGCGTTGGCGTTGGGGATGTGGTCGGCCGGGTACGTCGCGTAGAAGCCGTGGGCTTTGGTGCGCGTCGGGTCGACCACGTCGTACAGCGGGTAGTACAGGATGAAGACCACGATGGCCGCGAAGAAGGCGGCAACGGTCTGCGCGATAATGTAACCAGGGACCTTGGTCCACGGCAGGCGGCCGAACCACGCCATCGTGAGCGTCACGGCGGGGTTGAGATGGCCGCCACTGACGCCGGCCGACGCACTAGCACCGAGGAAGAGGCCGATGCCCCAGCCGAGATTGATGCTCAGCCAGTCGCCGCGCACGCCGCCATTGAGGCTGACTTCGTTGTTGACGCCGAGACCGAAGACGACGAGCAGGAACGTGCCGAGGAACTCGACGAGGTACTCGCGCACATGGGTGCGCCAGCTCTCGGCGGTGGTGTCATAGCCGCACTTATTTTGAAGCAGCGACGAGTTCTCGGACATGGTGGAAGTGCGGCGGAGGAGGAGAGGAAGCTTGTGGAGTCGCTGGCAGAAAGCGGAATGAAGGGATCCATGGCCGGGAGGACGAGCGAGGAAACGGATCGGGAAGATCGGTGCTGGCAAACGTAGGCCACTGGACGGCAGAGGCGAGCTGAAGAGAGCTCGGCGCTGCAAAGGACTTGCCGTCTGCGACAGTCTTGGCTCGTAGCGTGCGGTGGATCCACTTGGTGGCTCTGCAAGTGGATGGGCTCACGTCGAAATGGCTGCGCAGTTGGTTAGCAGATGCCTCTACCCACTTGCACTAGCGAGAGATAGAGAGAGTCTCGTTGATCCAACTGTACAAGGTGGGTGCAACTCACCTCACTCTCGTCTTCTCTCTGTTTCTGCATCTGTGTCGAAGCGCCGAAAAACACAGACCCAGGCGATGGACTTTCTCGCCAATCACTTGAAGTTTGTATGGCGGTCGGAGCAGGTGGTGAGATGGACACAGAAGCTCGCATCTGCTCTTGACGAGCGAAAATGTCGCGAAGAAGGTGACAGATGACTCCACCGCAGAAAAGTGTACACGGCCGCGGGGTGTATTTATCGCAGAGCAACATTCGAGAACATTGCGAGAGTGCCCAGTCATTATTGTGAGGTTCCTCAAAGTATTGCCATCTTGAGCAGCTCCGTGCAGTAGGTCTCTCCCGATGTCTCGGTGTATTTGAGACCGCGTACATCCCCAGCGAGGCAAGCTGGCACAGATTCCGCCATGCAACTTGCAGCATGACCTGGTTTTGCGTGCATAACGTGGTCCACCTTAACTTATCATTTCATGCGACGTGTGCAAGTTACCTTCGGGCGACAATATCGAAAGATCGAGGTCGCGAGCATGAAGCGTCACGAGTTGTTGGTACTCAGTCTTTGACCGCCATGGGCAACCAGAGCGGCCATGTGCTGAGCCAAGCGGAGGTCGGGCGGCGGCCGTCGGATAACGAGATGATGGTGCTGTTGCAGCTGCAGCGCAAGCTCGTCACGCGGCTCGTGCAGTCGCCCCAGGTGCGTGATAGAACTCGCCGTCAAAGGAAGACGCCACGGTCTCATCTTGCTGCTCGCAGCATCTCGCGCTGCTGAAGAGGTACTGGGATTCGCATTTTGTCAACAAGAACAAGGCGCCGGCGTTTGAGATGGTGAGCACCTTCTGGTGCACGGAAGGCGGCTTCACGAGCGAGAGACCGGGCGAGGACTTGCGTTGTATGGGCGAGTTGGGGCTGCAGTGCCTCGTCTTCTTTGCAGAGAAATACCCGGGCGAGGCGCGCATGATGAAGCGCGCAAAGGGCGGCTATCCATTCGTCAAGGCTGCGATGGCCGTCGCCCGGTCGCTCTGCGAGGCGCTGCATCTCGTGGACGAGCACGGCGAGAGGGGCAAGTTTCCCGTCGCTGAGACGCTCTACTGGCAGATCGTGGAGCGGGAAGAGAGCTTCTACAGACTCTTCTCGCTGAGCTTTCTGCTCTTCGAGCAGCTTTACTGCGAAGAACTCGCGCGTGACCGCACGCTGCCTGTCACGGTTCAAATCCCGACGTCGGTTGTCGCATCGCTCGTGGACGCCACGAAAGCCAAGCTGCTAGGCGAGCTCAAGCGAGCACCCACGAGTCTCCACGACCTGCGGACAATATGTCCGAACGCGAACCAGATCCTCGATGGGAAAGACGTAACACTGTCTACGATTCGAACACGTACGTCGTCCCTGCCGGCGCTTCCACGTGCTGAGACCGACTCCGTAGCGTCGTGGAGACAACGGCAGACGAAGCGCAAGAGCCTGAAATCGATCGCCAAAAGCTGGAGTGCGAAAGAAACCATCCCCGAAGACCCTCACACTGGTGTGGCGCCGCGGCTGGTGCCTCGACAACCCGAGATCGCGTTGAAGAGCGCGCGCCGCGTAGACGAGACGGATCTGTTTGCCGGTCTCGTGACAAAACCAGCGACAACCAACGCGGCCCAGGCCGCGAGCTAGCCTGTGCCCACACTGGACTCTAGTATACTGGACGCCTTTCACAAACATTTTGTTTTTCACTAGGATCACAGGATTTCAAGTTCTGTATCCTGCAGGAAAGGAACCCACACTTCGTCTTGGCTCGCCCGCGTCAAAATGGGTTCAAACTATTGTGACTATTTCAATCCAATCACAATTTTACACGCTCGAATTTGGCCAATCCTCTGAGCGAATCTGTTTTACAACTCACCGTGTGTCACACTGGGACTTTCCGAGATGGGAGGCTGATGATGGACGAACCTCGGGTCTTCTTTCCACGCTTCATGGCTTGGCGGGACGCTGGGTGACCCTCGTCTCTCTTCTTCTTCTCCTTCCTCTTCGATGCCACGACGAGCATACTGTACAATCCTTTCTTCTCGACTCACGCCAGAGGCCCTGCGTTGTTCGAGAGCCGCAGCCTGGCCCACGAGAGCGTGGGCGTGCGACCATTACTCGCGGATCCACCGCGTCGCCATTGGCACACCAAGCGTCGCTGCCGGTGAGTCTCGGGCAACGTTCTCGTCGCACTCCCCATTGACGATCAGTATTGACGCACGCCCGTTGCACGTTCGAAGATCGCTGCGAGGCCGCTCGCCCAGCTGGCAGGAAAACGCGATGGTGCGACTGTTATTCTCGAAATATCTCGGTCCAGAACAACCGAGGCGGCGAATGTCGAAGGACGAGGCGCGGCTCGTCGACGCAGTTCAGCGCGGCGATCCGGACACGCTCAATGAGCTGGTTCCACGCGTGACGCTGTCGCGACTGCGAGACACGGAAGGTTTTTCCCTCGTCGAACTAGCGATTCGAACAGACCAGCCGGAGGTTCTGGACTGGCTTCTGACCCATCAAGCCGTGGAAGAACAAGGCAACACCGACCGAGGACGGTCTCCACTGTGCGTGGCCGTCGAACTGAATCGAGACGACTGTTTGCGCGTGCTGTTGGCCCACGCGTACGTCGACGCCGCGTACCAGCATGACGGCACCCACGAAACGCCGCTCCACACTGCTGCCGTGTTTAATGTCCACGGGCGAATGTTGGATATGGTGATGGAAGCTTCGACCCAGATCGACGCGAGAGATTCGTGCGAGAACACGCCGCTCCACCTCGCCGCTGCGTATGGTTCAAATGAGATCGCGTTGCGACTGCTTGCCTCCGGAGCCGACGTGAACGCTGCCAACGCCAATGGGTCGACGCCGCTGTGTCTCGCCTCCCCCAACGGATTCTGTGCGATTGTGAAGCTGCTTTTGGATGGTGGCGCTGACGCAAATGCCAAGGACGTGCTCGGCAACTCGCCGCTCATCGATGCAGCGTTCGTGAGGCAATCGGCGACGAACCATTTCGCAAACGGCGACAGCGCGAGCCAGTCGCGCGTGATCAAGCTGCTGCTCAAGTACGGAGCCGACGTCAACGCGTGCAACCGCGACGGAGATCCGGCGATTTGCGGAGCCGTGCGGAACGGCTACACGGATGTCGTGATGGATCTGCTGGATCGAGGGGCCCGTGTGGACAAGCAGAACCGTCGCAGCGAGAGCGTTCTCCACGTAGCCGCTCGCGCTGGTATCGAATCGGCGGCGATCTGGGAGCGACTCCTATCTGCTGGTGCAGACGTGCTCGCGCGAGATCGATACGACCGAACGTGCTTCGCGATTTGGGTCGCGCGGCCAAAGGCTGTCAACGAACGAGTTGACGACGGCAAGGATCGCGTCGAAGCTATGCTGGAAGATGCGGTTCTGGCGAGCTTGGCGCTGAAATAGTTAGCTGAATTCGGAATATTTATTGTGCCTAAACGACAATATCAACTTGGCTATGCTAATAACCATTCAGTTCGCGGGCATTCAACTGATATATTCCGGCGTCTCGTCTATGAACATTTCGGACAAAGTCAGCTCGTTCATCTAGAAGTATCCTCGTAACACCGGTGCTCTCTCACGCTGATGCGGTTTGCTACGTGTCGACAGTCCCTACCACATGCTTGTGCGTGATGTAAGTCGGCAGGAATAATTAGCTCTCCTTTTATGAACCAGAGGCGAACGGAAACACACTGGTTAGTTTCTTCGCAAGAAGGCGTCGTCAACTCAGGGGTTTGTTGCGATAGAACCTAAGACCTCCCCAGGTCGGTATACATTTCACTTCAAGGCATCCAGAACCTACTTAAGGTCATCAAAGGAGTATACATCCAGCTCATTGGTGGCTGCGGTCGAGTCTTCGTCCGTGCTGGCTGTGGTCGGGTCTTCGTCGGTGGTGGCCGCGGCGGGTTCCTCGGTCGCGGGTTTCTCAGTCGCGGGTTCCTCGGTCACCAGGTCAGGTGTGGATGCCGCAGCGTCGACGTCGTCCGTGGTGGCTGCGGTCGAGTCTTCGTCCGTGCTGGCTGTGGTCGGGTCTTCGTCGGTGGTCGCAGCAGGTTCATCCGCGTTGGGTTTGTGTGTGAATTCGGTAGCATTAATCGCTTCAATATAAATTGGACTCTCGCCGTCAACACCATCGCTGGAAGCATCTTCGCCTTCGTTTTCGTCTTTGATCGATCGGGTTTTGTCTTTACCGAGGGGTACGCAGTTCTTGTACGATTGCCAGTGCTTGCCTCCGTCCTGAAGACCAAGCCAGTAGAAGCGCAGCAAGCACGAGTCCTTGCAGCCCGTGAAGTCGACGTTGAACTGCTTGGCCGTGCCGAAGGACTTCTCACAGTCGTCCTCGTGGAACACGAGCGAGTCATCGAACCACACTTCCCACGGGCCTGGGTGTTTCATCGAACTATCGAACTTGATGAGATTGTCGCTGGGGATCGGCTTGGCCTTGGCATTCGGTAACGAGTTGCCGCACGCGGGGCCTCTGCCTTCCAGGAAAGCTCGCAGGCTCTTGTAGCCCATGGCTCGCGCAACACCAGCGAACTGAGCTCCGGTTGCAAACGTGCCTGGCCATGGCGGCGGGAACTCGGCGACCCAGCTGGAGTTGGCGGCGCTTTTCTCGAACTCGGCGATCGGCTGCGTGAGGTAGACATCGCCCTTGGCCAGCGAGACTGTGGCGGCGATGGCCGCGACAACGGCGGGCTTCATCGGCACTTGTGGTGGCGGATCGTAAAGTGAGCATTAATGATGTCAAGTCGAGTGCCGAGCTTCAGTTCCATGCTCTGCAACCGAACTTGGGGGTGGTGATTACGGCCAGTAGTGCTTGGTGCTTAATGGGTTGCAATCAGGAGAGTAATAGATGACACAACGCACTTGAGAGATAGTCAGACCAGCTGGGCGAGTCCGCTCCTAACGCATCTCCGGGGCTGATCGCGGTAGCTTTGTTGGTGCTGGTCTCTCAACTTGTTCTAGCATTTACGAATGTTCGGTCTCCCGGCATTTTTTTCGTACCGAAAATTATTCGCTCCACCCACGATTAGTTTCGCCGGACTTGCGGCGTTCTCCACCTGATGACGGAGATGCTTTTGAACAAAGTGTAATCGGGTGAACCAGACTTTAGAAGTCCGTCTCTCTCTTAGTGGACAGTCTTGCCGTTTTCGCGGTCTTTGCTGGTTGAATCAGCGTAGCCTGAAGTCGTGGGCCTGTAGCACCAGGGAGAGGATTCCAAGACCTGTCAAGCCGACCAGAGTATTCGACTCGTGTATTCCCCGCTAAAAGGTACCATCGAACTGTGAATAGTTGTGTTCCCTGGAGGACGTCTTTCTGTTAGCGGAACGGCCATATGATCGAGAGCCACGACGAATACCACGTTCGACATGGGATGTCGTACGTCTCCTGACTAGCTAATCTGAACTCCAATTGATCCGGGGCGATTGGTAACGCGTCGCACGACGTCGCCGCGTCGCCACACACCACACCATTACCCAGTACTGATGATGATGATGATGGAGTCTGTTGAGTTAAACTACACGTGAATCCTAACCACCACCCGGTACTAACTACGCCATGGTGCCATCGTGCACCTCCGACGCTTGAACACAGAAAGACCATGGAACAGACTGCTTTGTGGCGGAAGTCACACCTGGTGAAGGCCCAGATTTTGTCGCGTGCTCGGGTCCAAGAGCAACGGCGGCAGATGCTGGGGATCGTGTCCACCACCTTCATTTTCCGTGTGTCACCAGGGATTATAAACGATATCAAACATGTGGACTCACATGAGATCATCCGTGCTGCTTGAAGAAAAGTACAGATCAGAGGCTCTTCCAGTCTGCAAACACAGCTAGGACGCTGCCGCAGAACTCACAAGGACACTCTAGTCATGGCAGCAGATTGCGCGACTCGTCCAGGATGCCAAGCGAGTACCCTATGTCGTCGTCGATCGAGCGCGACTCCCTTTTGTTGGCCTCGGACTTCTTGGTCTTCTCGTCGTCTTCGCCCTCATTGTTCCGGTTGCCACCGATGTTGTTCTCGTTGCCCTTGTTGCTCGTGCTTTCGTCGGTGCTGCCGCCGCCACCGAGAGGCACACAGTTCTTGTACGACTACTAGTGACCGCCCTTGTCCTGCAGACCGAGCCAGTAGAAACGCAGCATGCACGAGCCCTTGCACGGCGAAAACCCGATCTTGAACTGCGTCGCCAAACCAGATTTGGCCTTACTGGAAGCTAGCGTGCCATCAAGCCAGTACTCGCACAGGCCCGAGTGCTCGGCTTGGCGTTCGGCAGAGTATTGCCACATACAGGTTCATTGGCGTCAAGGAATGGCGTGGGCTTTGTACTGCGCAGCGTTGATCGTGGCACCTGGGGGCGGGTTTGCGAACTGGTCAAAGCAGCTCGACTTGGAGGCGCCAGGCCTTGAACTCGGCTAGAGGCTGCGCGAGGTAGAGCAATCACGGGGTCTGCGCCATAGGTCGCTGCTGGAATGCATCACAACGTGCTATCTCCAGATCCTAGTTTCTACTGTACGCGAGGCTCGTGCCGACGACAGAGCTACCGGAGCGAAGCGGAGTCGGCATGTCGGCACGAACTTGGCGCAATAGGGGGTGTCAAACCTTGCAAAAATCCTGCTGGTTTCACCCGCATTTTTGTCTGATTTTTTGGCCACTTTTTGCTGATTTTGGACACCTCAGGAGGTGGCTGGTTTTGGCAAATCAGCAAACCAGCCGGCCGAAATCAGTAAAACAGGTGATGAAACCAAATCAGCAGACCAAATCAGCAGAACGAAAATGGGGTGTTTCAGGTTTGGTACGTCTGATTGTTTTGGGCAAAACTGCTTGTTTTCGGGTCGAATTCTTGCTGATTGTTTTGACCGATTTTCCTAGGTTTGACACCCCCTAATACTCCAGAACTCATGTCCCCCAAAATTCCTCATAAGCAGCTGTCGGTTGATCACTCAAAGAGCATCCGGTATGCCGGTAGTGGACCGATTCCCGCAGACTTTTGGGAGGTTTCTAAAGCTACATCTCCTTTCTATCCCAATTTTTAGAATTCTGCGTATTCCCGCAGGAAACTTGTGATCTGGACTTTCCTTTTGAAGTGCATCCCATCTCACAGGATGTCCCTTCATCATGGGCGACGACAAAGATTGGAACGAGAGATCGCGGATGTACCGATCCTCACCCCACTCGTTGGCCCCCGTGGGAAGAACCTCATGCACACAGTGAAGGAGCGAAGGAAATGCCATCGCCACTGTACCCTTCGGCGCCGGGCTTGCGCCAACCCACTGCTTTCTTCGATCGCACTCGACCCGCCATGTCGTCGCGAGTCAATTCGTGTTGCTGCAGCTTGTCGTTGAGCGCGATGCTCGTTCTCTCTGGGCGCGCGTTGCCCGTACTTCGTGCTGCTTGTTGCCGCTAATTGCTCTTTGCTGTTGAAGTCGGACCCTCGTTTAGAGCCATCCAACTTCAACCAAATAGGATATCGTTTTCAACAGGGTATGCGTTTTTAAATGTTAGACCGATCTAAATACGCATCTGAAAAGGGGGGTCCCACCCCCTCTTCAGATATCGATCTGGAGAGGGGGGTACCGATAGTCTACATAAGATTTAGCTCGTGGAGAACCGAAGTTTTGGATTGAGAAGGGCTTCCAGATGCCTGCGGGAATTGGTCCAGTTACCGGTATAATCTATCACCACTCAATAACCATCCACCTGCACTCAGAAACCATCCGCGTTTCGAGGTAGGTGGGCTCGTTGGCGATCGAGACGGCGGTCTTCGTTGTAGAAGAGAGAGAGGGAGTGGAGAGGAGAGGAGAGGTTTGCGGTGGGCAAGTCGAAATGGCGAGTGAGTTCCTTAGAGACAATTGCTTCATTTGAAACAGTATTTTTCACAGTCAACGAACTCTTGAGTGTTGTCGCGTAGCTGCACCAGCAAGTACGTGTACAGCAACCCATGTTGAAGTGTGTCTCCGCATCGTAGTTCACTGTCGCCATGGCTGCAGTCGTGTGCATTGACTCCGCCTCGCTACCTCCCAAGCCATCCCCGCCGTTGCCATCAACCGTAGCGAACACCATCCTGCCAGCAGCCGTTCCGTCACGAGTGCCTGAGAGGGAGTCGCAGAGTGCCTAGGCTGCTGCAGTTGCGCTCGTTTGCCAACACAACTTCTTGCTCGAACCTGTTGAAGCGAATGTGACCCTCCACTGTCCCTTACGAGGCAGACGCAACCCCGTCCACGTATCGTGATGCCCAAGCTGTTGGCATGTGTAGGAGCAGTCAAGCGCATCGACTACTAATTCTACCTCGCCAGTATCGGATACTTGTCGCTCGATAAAGAAGGTCAGGGCAAGTACTGCACGGACACGATGCAGGTCATTAAGCAAGTCAGCAAGCTCGGGTCGGCGGGCCTGAACGGGCCCGACGCGATAGTCTATATTCATGAAACTGCCCGGCTGGCAGCTCACGACGCTCGGAACTGGCAGCGCGTCGTCCTCGTGTACTTCCTCCTTGAAGGTTTGAGGGCCGGATCTCTTCTTGATGGATGCGACCGAAGTCGTTCGCGGCTTAGTGCAGGGCCTCTCGCTCGGCTAGAAACTCTCAGGGATCATGTCAACCGGCAACGTTATCCGCTCAACGCAACACGCACCATTGGTTCTGTGGCCTAGGTTGGAGAATGCACGGATCTCTCTGCTTGCTGACTACAGAATGTAACGTCGAAGATGTCAGGAGGCAAAGTTGTGGTAGCAAGGTACTGGATGACGACGGTCGCCGGACTTCTCTTGTCATGCGACGTCGCGGCCGTTTGGATTGCTTTGAACTGTATCCGACACCGGCCTCGAGTACCTCGTGCAGGAGAAAGTGTGCTGGCTCTCCGCTCCAACCGGTGAGTTTGTGACAGTCGGAGTGATCGGTATCGAAGTGCCCTGAGCGGCGAGTTGATCCATTGAGCGGTCGACGAGGCGATGACTTGGGCTTGGACTCATACGCTCCTGGCGTACCAACAATGGGTAGTGATGATGAGTCTGATTGCGTCAGGAACCGGAGCAAATATTTAGCACACCAAGCAGATCCCAGGATCGCGATCGTGTTGGGTGCTTTACGTTGTACCCTTGCATCTCTACTCAGGTCATCGCCACCGATCGCGAATCAATTTGCGTTCGCTCTGTCCACCACATCTACTAGGATGCGGAGAAAGTGCTAGATGACCTCGCACTTTCATACAGAGCATCACGCCATCGCCAGCTATGACCTCACACAATCGACTTGCTCTGCGAGAAAGTCTCGGTGAGGTGGATACGCACGTGACTAGCATCCGTTCGTTATATTGTGGCATTGGTGCGGCAGTCTAGAGCGAACGTATTACTGAGTTCATTATCAACTGCATATCTCGCATACAAAAGCTTGTATCACCAGACCAACTGCACCCTGTTGATGACTTGATGGCGTTGCATTCGGAGTGAAAATGACCAACGCAGCCCAAGGAATCAGGATGTGGTGGGCTCTCAGAGTCGGAGAAAACACGCTGTCAAGAATGAGCAAAGCTACGACGATGATGCCCACTCTGCACCCACAGCGCCGTTCGGCTCAACGGCTCGATGACTACAGACTACTGTAGGCGTCACGTGAACATCACCCACGGTCAAAGGGGTTTAGCTGAGGTCGGTCCAAAACTTACTCTACTTGCTGTCAATATCTCTGATAACGCATGCCAAAATAAGTAATACACACGAGCAAGTAATCGCGGATTTAATAAACCGGTTTTCTTAAAGTTTTTGCCATCCATATCTGCAGTTTATTTCCTCATCCATCAGCTTTGGCCACACAATTAACCATTTCTAGGATGCTGACGCCAGCCACGCGTGTCGCGGAGAGTTTCCGCTCTGACAGCTCGACAAAGGACCTTTCGTCCACGGAAGCAGGTAACTTGGGTAACCACTGAATTATTCCTCTACGGGCATTTCCTTTTTCTCGCTGGTCACTTCGAAATTCGCCTCGAAGAAGGAACAAGAACCACGATGCTCGGAAAGACACTCCTCGTTGCTGGCGCCTTCGCCAGCGTGGCCGTTGCTGCTCCGTGTCCGGACTCGGAGTTCACGCGTTTGCTAGCTCTCGCCTCGAACCCAAACCTTGGTCGTGCGCCTCCGCGTCGGGATTCAACATGATCCCGCCGTCCGGGCTACCGACGGAAGACCAACTCAAGATCATGTGTGTCACTGACTCATGCAAGAACCTCTTCCAGGCCTTGATTGACCTCAAACCCACCAACTGTGACCTCACCATTGGCTCGGTTACGCTCAACATTTACACGCTCGTGAGCGGTTTCTCAAGCGACTGTCAGCGAGTTCTTGGCACCCCAGCCCCTGCTCCGCAGCCCCTGGACCAGCTCCTGCTCCAGCCCCTGGTCCAGCCCCTGGCCCTGGCCCAACCCCGACCACGGTGGCCCCTGCTCCATCGCCAGTTGAGAATAGTTGCTGAGCAGGTTGTAACCTGGTAACGGCTTTGGTTGGGATGGACGACGAATCCACGACTTGGTCGTTCAATACACTTCGCATCCCGTTCTCTCAACAGTGTTAAAATCGTTAAACTCATGAGGCTTGGCTTGTCTATATACTTATATAATGTCAATGCGTAACGATGTCCACTACTGTCGGCTTGAGTGTGCCGGCAGCAATTTGCTGCGGTGCGCTTTCGATCCATCGAGTCACAGTACAGGCGCCTCCATCATCATTGAGATCGGAAAGATCCACATTCGAATCCCAACGACACGTAAACCGCGCCAAAGTCGATTCCGAGCAACGCGATGGGGATCGACTCTTAGGATTTGTGTACTTGTTGTCGTGTTCTTGTGCTTGATTCTGTCGTAGCACGCAAGCTTCGAGACTCTAGAGTGTGTCGAGTGTCTACGCCAAGGTTGCACAGATGCCCGCTATTCAGGGTCTGACAATGAAGCGCGTGCAGTGTCTATGGCATAATGAATGATTATCCCCGCGATATGGAGCTGAAAGACTGCTTCCAGGGAGACTTGGTTTCACCAAACAAAGGTACTGAAATAGATTACATCCGCTGACATTACTTCAGTATTCGTACCTTTTGTGG
This sequence comes from Pythium scleroteichum, assembly GCA_023335855.1. Classification (NCBI taxonomy): domain Eukaryota; phylum Oomycota; class Peronosporomycetes; order Pythiales; family Pythiaceae; genus Pythium; species Pythium scleroteichum. The sequence continues at coordinate 13,370 of JAADVR010000826.1, forward strand.
TGGACACATCCAGAATTCGTGAACTAATATAGGATATTTAGGTGTGATTTTACGCGACATGGCCGATTTATGCACAACTGGATGGACAAGTTCCCCGCCGGATTGTAGGACCGCGGTCTTGGAGCGGCTTCCAGCTTGCAGCTGTAGCGGGTAGCTTCAGCGACTTCCCTGTCATGGCCAGGTACGTCGCGCCGATCGTGTGCAGTGATATCGCTCGCATAGAGCCGCTGTCGCTGTGCCGCATGCAGGAGTTTCAAGGGCGTCATCCAGCCGGTGGTGAGGTTCGAACGATCTCGTCGCAGCAAGGACGTGTCGCTGGTCGATCTACTGGAAGTGTCCGCAAGAAGCTGGATGTGTTGGACGCTGAAAAGAAGCACTTCGATACGCTGAGATCCACGCCTGCATCGACGTCAATACCGAGGAGGTCAAGGGCGTGGTGCGCGACGAAGGCGCCAAGACCCCGGAGCAGACAATCGTACTCCAGCAGTTGGTGACCAGCAAAGCGAACAGAGTCAAAGGCACCGTCGCAGACGTGCATGAGCACGTTCTCAGTAAGAGCGAAGAGCAGTTTACCAAGGTCACGAGCCAGGTCAACGGTTGCGGTCGGACGTCGCCGGTGTGGAGGACGCCGTCAAGAAATCGACCACCGTCGACTTCAAGAACGCACGCAAGGTGTGCCAAGAGCGATCTTGGATCCGTCCGAAAAGAGGCTTGAGACATTGTCATTCGAGACAGCGGCGAATATAACCCGCTCGACATGGGTCTCATTGAGCTGGTCGACCAAACCATCGGAGGAAAACTTGACAAGGCGAACTGCGTGATCTACTTGCCGGATGATTTCGTGCCGACTCAACGGCGACTGACAACACGGATGCCGTTTACCCGTTTGTGAACTTGGCGAGGCTTCAAGACGGCTGCTCCGTTCTCTTCTCGCCAGCGACGTGGGACCCCAACTGGTTGAAAAAGCACTTGTGTTTGCTGTCGAACACGACGGAGGAGACCTTCCCCAGCTACTTCGTCGACTCGAGGCGATGCCCCAGCATTTCCCAAGCTGAGAGCTTCGTGATCGGAAGTAGTCCAAGCTTCTTGTGTTCGGCTTTTCGTATGATGCAAGTCATGACCAATTAGTGTGTGTCGACACAAATAAGCAAACGAACATTTTTTTTATATACGTCCAACGCCAAGTCCTGGGGTATACGACTTAGTTGAGGTCCTCAAAGGAGTACCTTTCCGCGGCCGTGGAGTTGGCCTCGGCCTCCAGCTTCTGTTCCATTTCGTAGGCGCGATCGGCGTCGGTGGCCTCCGCGATGATGCGTTCCTCCTCCTCCTGCTCCAGCGCGAAGGCCTGAGCATCGACCTCTTCAATGTCCACACTTCGCTCGTTGTCATCGTCGTTCGAGCCTTCGTCGTCCTCGTCCTCGATCGAGCGAGCCTTGCCGCTTCCGCTGCCCAACGGCACGCAGCTCTTGTACGACTGCCAGCGCGTGCCGCTGTCCTGGAGACCGAGCCAGTAGAAGCGCAGCATGCACGAGCCCTTGCAGCCCGAGAAGTCGACCTTGAACTGCGTGGCCGAGCCAAACTTCTTCTCGCAGTCGTCGTCGTGGA
>JAADVR010000827.1:0-14968 GCA_023335855.1 Pythium scleroteichum
AGCTCCTACTCCTTGCCCTACCACTTCCCCAGCCTCTGCTCCTGCCCCTGCTTCTGCTCCTGCCCCCGCCCCAGCACTTGCTCGTGCCCCCGCCCCCGCTCCTGCTCCTGCGCCTGCTCCTGCCGCGCAGCCCTCGAAGCAGGAAACACGTGCGGCTGGCAAGCCTAACAAGAAGACCCGCGACTGCCACGCCTAGTAAGGCGGCGGTGCGCTGTCTGTCTGTTTATTATCCCCAGTGGCTGTGACGAAAAACAAAGATCGCTCCCTTGATGCCTCGATGGAAAGCACGTCGTGTTGGTAGAGCAATATAATCGATTTCGTGTTTATCGCATCTTCACAGTTGCCTCAGATTTACCAGGAAAGCCTTACAGGCATTAAGCCTGACGGATAACACACAGCTCTCCTCTGAGAGCGATCTCCGTTTATCCACTCGACGGCAAACGCCGCGTGTATCAAATCTCGCTTGGCCCACATTAACTGCCACTATAACAAGTCCAGATTCTCGATCACGTGATGCCCGAGGTGAAGCAGGCCATTGGGACTCGGTCAAGCCACTCGATACGATCCAACGCGAGATGCGCGTGCTAGTCGTAGTAGTGTGGGCGACAGGTATTCCACACAACATCGCATCAAGATCGACAAAGTTCAAGTTGAAGGTCGTTCCTGAAGATGAAGAACCTTCCAGTCGTCATTGTTGATGGCTCGATGCGGCGCCGTCATCGGAAGCTGCCTCTGGCTTCTGCTGATGACGTGACTGGCGCATCGTTCGCCTTAGCTCTGGAGAAATCGCCTCATGACCCTCCGCCGCTGTGATCTTAACAAGTTTTGATGGGCAACGGATTGCCATCCAGACGTTGGTGCCCCCAGTCCACAAAAGTGAGACCACCTGGTTGAAGTCGCTTCCGTCCTGAAGTTTGAATACCTCTAATAACATATACGCCGGATCTGGTCCGCAGGAGAAATACACAGATACTAAGTAAAAAAGAACCGCAAAACCTAATAAATCGGAAGAAAGAGCTCTGTGTTGTCTTCTGAAGTACCCAGACACAAAAATCTGGTGCAGGAAAGCACCCTTTCTCAAACGCCAACAAGTGATTCAAGATACGATGTCAAGCGAGAACAACTTCGCCATGTTTTCATCAGTCTGGAGGAGAACACCAGCCTCATTCATTATCCAATTCGCCCTCTTCCGTGAGAGACCAAGATCCAAGAGACCGCCAATGCACTTCTCCACCCTCCTCATCGCTCTCGCTGTGATTTCTGTCGCCGCAGTCTCCGCGGCTGATTGCGATATCGCAACGCTCTACCCTGTCGCGACGAGTCCAACCGCGAAGCAGTGCACGGCAGACTCGGGAGTCAACTTCGTCCCACCGGAGGTTCCGAAGGACGAGCAGATCCCCAAGCTTTGTGCGTCCAGTGCCTGCCGAGAGTTCTTGGCACAGCTCAAGTAGGCGGCGCCAAATGAGTGTACCGTCACGATCTCGAACCCACCTTTGCAGCTGTACAAGGACCCGATCAACCCGATCGAGCAGAAGTGCGCTGCAACGCCCGCGCCGACAAGTGCTCCAACATCGGCCCCGACGACGGCCCCAACGACGGCGCCGACATCGAACCCTGGTCCAGCACCAACAGTCACGCCTGTGCCTTCCACCAAGCCGCAATGCTAGGAGGAAGCAGAACAATCCGGTGCCTCTGTATACTTAGCCGGCGCCCACGCATGTTTGGCGCCACTACTGGTAGCTGGACAATCAATTCGTTTGTTTCTACTTGCCACTAACACCGTCAGTTGTCGCCATTGCTACTTGAAATCAGCAATGATATCGATAGCACATCCAAATGCACCAACAGATACTTTGCTGCTTGCGTGCGTCCGACCGGCGATAACTCTTGCACGTACGTCTCGAAAGAACTTGGCAGCTATTGAGGACAGAAAAGCCTTTCTTAACCCACGAGAAAACAAGACATGGCGATTTTGATGCTTGACACAATCCATGGGGTGGTCGTTCGATCACTGCAGTGCATAAAAGTGACAGTCGTGAAACACTTGTGAACGTCAAATGAGCAAACACGCCCAAGATAATCCATTCGTTTCCTGCTCAGTACTAAGCGATTGGAAAGAGGGAACATAGAAGCCCATCATTACGAAGCACGAAGAAAGCGACCTCCTGAATGTATCTTGGCCGTGCGCTCCTTGGTATTGGAATAGGATGATAGTCGTTTTATACGGTTTCATAGCGCTGGGACTTGGATGGATGATTGCAGAGCTATCACCCAAAATCACAGTCTGAGCATAGTGAAGTTCAACCGAGCCGTCATTTATGACGCTTTTTAATCTCGTCTATGATGAAGTCCTCAGTCCTTCTCCACGCGCATGCTTCATGAGTGCAGCCCTCCGCTTTGGTATGTGCAGTTTGCACGCTGCTGCTTCTTGAAGCAACTCAGGTTTCTCACCGCCGCCAAAGAGTTTCCCTTCCCCGTCTCAAGTTCACCTCGGCTGAGTTTGGCATAAACAGCTCTGCGTCAACCACAACTAACATATACCGTCGACATATCTATTTATGTCACCTTCTTATTTTCCCACTGCATCCAAACCAGTTCGAAATTTTGCCAGATCCCGATCATGGAGCAAGATGACGCGGTGGCGCCGCTGCGGCGCCTCGCGCCCGCACACGCGTTTCTCATAGCCAAGGCTGCCGCGCTTCCTCTGCGCGGGCGCGTGCGGCTGGCGACCACGGGGCTCGAGTCGCGCGACCTCGCGGTCACGCACAGCTACGACTGGATCGACATCGCCGTGCCAGACCCAGCGTTCGAGCGCGCGCCACGCGTGCGGTCGGCGCTTGAGCTTGTTCATCCGATGTGCGAGGTCTCCGCGGTGTGACACTTGCTGTCGTGCTGCCCGGGCTTGAGCGGTGAAGAGAACCCAGTGTTCTGGAAACGACTCATCGACGAACTCACGGAGGACCGAGCGCCGCCGGTGCTCGAGCAGCTCGATGACGCGGCCGACCGCTGGGCTTTTGGCCGAGAGCCTGTGAGCGACTTGTTCGAGGCGAAGTAGCAATCCCCAGCTCGCAGAGCCAGATCTGCGGGAACGTGAGGCGTCCTTCTCCGATGGCATCCAGCGTGCCTTTGGGAACGACGGGAGGTTCAGCAACTCTGTCGGGGTCGTAGTGGAGATGGATGTCACCGCCAATGTCTTGCGTCAACTCAGCCACTACATCCGCCAGCCCTTGAAGTGGGTACGAGCCTGTGAGGTTGACTCCGATCTCCACTCGCTTGGCGAGTTTGCTCTCGTCCACGAAGGCCAGCAGTTCCTGCGCGATCTTCCTCATTGGTTCATTACTAACCGCCACTTTATCGAGCCCTGTGAAGGCGCGCACGACCATGTCCACCCAGCCAGCGCCGCTGTCGATCATGTCGTCTCCGTCGTCGACCATCTCGTTGTCGTCCACTTCACCCAGCCGCTCGAACATCCATGACGAAGGCAACGGCAGCCGAAAGCGAGGGAACGACAAACCCTCGAAGAACCGCCCTGTCGACATCAAGCAACTCGCTGAGCTCACGGAGATTGTCCGGTCGTGCCCGATCCAGATCCTAGAGCTCGTGCTCGCACCAACACGACGTACGAATATTCAGGTGTTTGGCGAGTTTGTTAGTGCAATCTGCCGGATCGGTCGCACACAATGCGGTAATCTCCGTCTTCTTACGTTGTCACTGAAGGATGCGCCGCTTCAGTGCGTTGAGATGGTCTTCTCTTCATTGGCGCGAGCGGCAGGTCTTAAAGCTCTCCGGCTTCAGTCTTTTCGGCGGAGACTTCGATGAGCGAAATCTGCTGGGCGTGGCTCGCGTATGCGGTGTTTCATCCGTTCTCAAGTGTGTCGTCATGGCGCTGGCTTGACTTACAGGATGTTGATCTGACTGAAGTTATTGCAGTCTCTATCACGAGCGCTACACTTGCCCAGTCCACCTTGTTAAGATACTGTGACGTCCAGTCGCTGAACGAGCATCTGGTTGGAGAACAGTCTTGGGGCTTGGTCAGCCTTCGCGCGGGTTCTGCTTGCTTTGCGGAGCGTTCATTGGACGGCCGAAGAGTTCGTTCTCTTCAACACGGTCTTCGCAACGTCATTGCTATAATTCGACCTGTTCCCCGCTCAGTTGAAGACCTACCTGCTGCTATTTGTGTTGTTCTTCCCGACTTCGGGCATTGCTGGGTGGCGAAGGAGTCCGTTCTTACACTGCGAACGTACCAAACGGAGGTGAGATCACAACTCTACGGTGTTCGACTAGGGTTTCCTTCTGTAAACAGGGATGTAAGCTTGCCCTCGGTCCTTCAAGTGTTCAGGGATGTGTGCCACCTAGATGTTATCGCGTGGGGAAACTTGAGTGCTCCGAAAGTTCGCGAAATCTTCAAAGCGTGCAGGTTTCTGGACTCGTTGTGCCTGGCACATCGTGGGGAGTACTGGCACGGAATGAATGATGACACGGACGAAGACGATGACATGGACGATGAAGCCACGGGCGACGAAGGCTTGGAAGAGTTCAGCTTGAACCAGCTCTTGCTCGCGCACAGAGGTGGTGCGGGTGAACTTCTCGCTCCTTCCCAGACCGCGTGGGAGAGTGATCTCTACTTTCTTCGTCGGCTTGTGGTCGTAACTTCCGGCGCCTACAAAACACACCGCCATGGGGTTCGCGGTATGGTTGAGCTTGGCCACTCTCTAGCATTTCGTGTGGCCAAGCTTCTCACCTATTCGCGAAGAAGAAATTCTCATGTATGAGATAGCCCGACGCAAAAGTCGTAGGCTCCTGGGTGTCGCGATCGGAAAGTTGGACAAAGGACAACGCGAGTTGAGCAAGTCAGCCCAACAAACATTTCTCGGTGTGATTCAGACTAAGAGCACCGGCCAGGCGGACGGTGAGACATCGAGTGCGCTAGGACGACTCACTACCGACTTGGGGGAGTTGACCTTTGCCACCAGCAACTTGGAACGAAGCGTATGGGTTCACAAGGGTTGAGAACAGACAACGCTTCGAGCCTAGGACTGATAATGAATGGTGCAGTGTGTTTTATCGACTCATCCGGCCTGTTATAGCGGGTATTTTAGCTACCCGTGCATTGATTCACAGACAAAGCTTATCACCATGTCGTCCGGACAAGAGTGGTGGTTTGCTGGTACCAGCGCGAGCGTATTCTCGATGATGCCCATTCATAGGAATAGAATGCAGGTGCAGACCACGACCCATGTCCTGCCTTCGCTATGGCCATCGGTGGTGCTTCTCGTCGCAACATGAGACGAGGTTTGGCGATGGCGTCAACTTCTTGTCAAACAAAGATGATGTTGAAGTGGTACTGTAGCATTTTGTCCAATGATTGTGGCCTATGAAAAATGTGACATGTGAAAGAGTCATCATCGAGTGATGACAAAAATACAGAACGACTGTCTCAACCACTCTTTCGCTGCACCCGGTCTCAGCAAAAAATGACGTAGAGGGAGCTCTTGTCATTCTTAAACACTCCAAGCACCACCAAGACCACCATGAGCCAGTCCGCCGAACACCGCCCACTGGTCCCCCACTCCACCAAGGCTCGAGATATCATCTCCAAGCACGCGACCAAGGTCGGCTTTGAGTACAGCGCCGTTGCGGGGGCCACCGCAGGTGCCGCTGTCTTGGCTGCCAACACCTATTGACCGGCATTCCGCCGCCGACTCGGCGCAAGCGGCAAGACCGCACTAGTCGTCTCGTCGGCTCTCGCGACGTTCGTCGTCGTCGCCGAGAATCACTTGATTGCCGGTGCTCACAACCCGCAGAAATACCTTGCGTCTCTCGATCCAAACTACGTCGCTGAAGAGACTCACGACCGATCCACTCTCAAGTGGCACCACCGCTTGGCGAACACAGTCTACGACCACCCGTACCGCTCGCTCGCCACTGTTGGCGTACCTCTCGTCGGTAGTATCTTCGCGTACCAGGCCAGCAACCACGCGATTCAACGCTCGCAGCAGATCATGCACACACGTATTTACGGCCAAGGGGCTATCGTCGTGCTGCTCCTCGCGTCGATGGGCTTCCACGACTACATGCGCAGCCGTGGGGGTCGTTTTGAAGATAGAGACGACGAGTACCATGAACGAGCGCACTAGACAAGAAGAGTCCTCGGTAGAGAAAGCGCCATGCAGACTACAACACGCATTTATTCAAATCCAGTACTTCCTTCTCCAATTTCGGTAGTTTATTAGTAACATCCTAGTACTTGCCTCGACAGACGCGAGGAGTTGGACACATTCCGCTCCTTTGATACTCTAGTTGGCGACATCGGGGTGGTCGCTGTGTTAGTGCTACGGGCACCAAGCGAGTGACTTTGCCTGCGTCGTAATCTCTCTCCTTTCACAATCCTAGACAAATTACGATGAACGATGTGGAGATCATCAGCCTGCACGCCAGGGTGGCACAAACATGTCCCGTCATATCAACTGATTTGACGGCAGACTGTCAGACGCATTTTACGCCAATCCCAAAAAAGTGGGAAGCATTTACATCAATTAATATCAAGATCAACATGGACCGTCTTTGCAACTTCATGGTCAAGGTCAAGGCAATGCACCAGCAACTCTCACGACTAATAAGCCCTGTGCCAACTCCATTCCTCGACTCGCTCCGTCGCTCGCACTCGCCGCTGTCTCCGAAATGCTCTCCCGCTCGCTGTTACGCTCGATCGCTCGCGTACCGCTGGGCCGTCGCGCCATCACGGTCGACGTGGGCTCCCACATCCAGGCGTCCCAGCTACAAATCCACAAAACCAACAAGCCGAAGGCCAGGGTGGCCAAGGAAATGCTCACATTCGGCTCAACATTCACGGACCACATGCTTGAGGTGGACTGGGAGAGTGGCATCGGCTGGGGTTCCCCGCAGATCCGCCCCTACGGCCCGATCTCCATGGATCCTGCCAGCTCCTGTCTTCAATATGCGCTCGAGTGCTTCGAAGGCATGAAGGCTTACAAGGACGATCAGGGCCGCGTGCGTCTCTTCCGCCCAGACATGAACATGAAGCGCCTCAACTCGTCTATGAAGCGTCTCATGCTGCCGGTAAGGAGTCGTCTGCAGTGCCATTTTTGGGCGTATCGGACTCAACAGATCCATGTGATCTCGCAGGAATACAACGAGGACGAACTGATCAAGTGCCTCATGGAGCTTATGCGTCTCGATCGCGAGTGGATCCCGGAAGGCGACGGCTACTCGCTGTACATTCGACCCACTGGTATCAGCACCCACGTAATGCGCTCTTGCTTGGAATTCTAGTCGCCTATTGCATGTCTGACCTAACGCTGTGCTTAGCCGTATATCGGTCTCGGTCCGTCCCAGAACGCAAAGATCTTCGTTATCTGCCCACCTGTGGGGCCGTACTACCCTGAGGGCTTCAACCCCGTCAAGCTGTACGCGAATGACACATACATTCGAGCATGGCCGGGAGGCACTGGTGGCTTCAAACTTGGCGCGTACGTGGCAACTCGATTCCGTGGTTGCAAGGACTAACATCTCCTCTTAGCAACTACGCGTCTGGTGTCTTGCCGCAGGTCGCCATGGGCCAGAAGGGCTACTCGCAGAACCTCTGGATCTTCGGCCCTGACCACGAAGTGACGGAAGTCGGCACCATGAACCTCTTCATCCACTGGATCAACGAAAGCGGCGAGAAAGAGCTCGTGACGCCGCCGCTCTCGCGAGGCGACATCCTGTCCGGCATCGCGCGAGACTCGATCCTCACGCTCACTCGCGACTGGGGAGAGTTCAGAGTCTCCGAGCGCAACATCAACATGAAGCAGATCCAGAAGGCTGTTCACGAAGGCCGTCTGCTCGAGATCTTTGGCTCCGGCACGGCAGCGATCATCTCGCCTGTGTCGACGATCAGCTACCTCGGTGAAGACCTGAGCATTCCGCTCTCAGGCACGGACGGCAAGACGGGCGAGGTGGCCGAGCGAGTGTGGAACCAGCTCAACCACATCCAGTACGGCCGCGTCGAGCACCCATGGTCGGTCATCGTCGTTTAATACCAGTAGATGCAGTGGATCCAGGAGCTCATCTACTGTAATACAGTTACTGCATTCATTAGGCTAGTTCAGGGTGGCTTGGAAGTGCCAAATGGCAGACCACGCGAGACCGTCGAAGCGTGCGCGCCTCACTCTCCTGACCGAGCGCCGCGCGTGGGAGATCTTCTCGGTCGTCAGTGCACCGCTGCGAGGCCACGTGCGGCTCGTCAGCACCGGAGAGGAGCTCGGCGACGTCGACGTGGTCCACACGTACGACTGGATCGAACTTGATGTGCCGCACCCAGAGCCTCTGCCGAAGCCGCGCGTGTCGAACGCCTTCGACTGGATCAAGGACGCGCGCGAGATCTGCGTCGTGTGGCAGCTGCTCTCATGCTGTCCGGGCTTCCGTGCTGACGAGAACGCGGTCTTCTGGAAGCGCGCGATCGACTCGCTCGCGGTCCGCTGACGGCATCGAACTTCTCACCCGCCCAGCGAGCGAGGACGACGCGACTCTTCGCGACGGACTTCACTTCTTCAAGCTCGATGGCGAGACGAAGTTTCCGCGGTTCTTGCTCAAGCTGGCGCCCTTCGCTGGATCGGAGCCGCAGTCAGAGGAAGACCTGCTCTTGTTCGGCGACGAGACTGGCTGCGACGAAGATGTGGGGGGGCACGGACGAGTGGATCGACTGCGTCGTCCGTATGTTCACTGGGCTGCAGCACACCACCGAAGTCACCGAGCTGTCGCGACTTTACGCCGACGAGTTGCTTCCGTACGTTGACCAGAGCGCACTCTTCAAGTTTGTGGACATAGGTTTGCGTTTGGTGGACTCGTATCCGTTCGACGGTCTCGTTAGTACGCTGCGATACATTTGCAACGACCTTAAAGGCGGCGTGCGAGGATCATGCTCACGACCTCCACAGTTGCAGCCTCTGTTGTTCGAGGTCGTGTCTCTCAAGACTCTTCTCGTAAATGACGATGATCGAGTCGATATTAACCACGACCTCGAAACGCTTGCTCAGCTCGTCCAAGTGAGCCCCGTGAAGTCGAGCACAGATGCAAATCGGCTCGAACGCCTGACGATCAACCTGGACACTGCGACTCTTCGGCAGGTCGAAATCGTATGTTCGATTGTTTCAGCCACGCTAGTGCCCAAGTTGATATTGAGCATATCGACGCCCCGTCACTCGACTCCAAGTCTCAATGAAAACTGCTGGTGCTGGCTTGCGTACGCACTCTACCACCCGTGGTCTCCGATGCGTGCATGAGATTGTCTTGACTTGCTGAATGTTGATATCTCCGAACCGACTGCAAGTCCGATGCGGTCCAGCGTTGAGGCACGAAAGTCTTTGTATCGATTGATGTATCGGAGTGACGACAAGACTGACAACACGAGGCGAAGTGGTGACTACGCGTTCGTCAAACTGAGTGGACGCACAAAGTGCTCCCGACAAAGTCGCTACAAGGACCCCTACTATGCGAATGGAGTAGCGAAGTCGTGAAAACTGCAGTTATCCCCGCCCACACTGCAAAAGTCGAAGATCTCCCACCGGTCGTGTGCGTCATCGTTCCCGGTCACGGACACGGATGGGTATCTCGGGAGAGAGTCAAGGATGTGTAGTGGGAGCCGGCGTCTACGCCACCCGTTCGAAGTCTTCGTCTTGGTCACGCGCGGTTCCGTCTCTCTTGCACGCCATTCATTTTGCGATGCAGCAGCATGCTGACTCTCGACATTGCCAAGTTTGAACTTAGCTTAGCCGATCTCCTCACTCTTCGGACCGTGCCCACACTAAAGCGTTTGCGAGTCCAGCACCGCGGAGAATTGTTCGGCAGCTGGCTGAAAGGGCTTCGCGCAGATGACCCTTTCATGCAACTCGTCGCGATCCATCCTCTATCACGGACACTCGATCGAGCACATGGTATGGAACATGTCCGTCGGCGACGACGAGCTTGTCGGCTACGAGGCCTGCCGCAAACACAGTCGCTCGTTGCTGGAAGTCAAGCCAGGGCATCTGGACACGGCGCAAACGATGTTCAGCTTCCCGGCCAAGATCGCCTTCCTAAGTGTCGTATGGCGGAGCTACTCACTCAACCAACGAGCCATCGGTCGTCTCGGGCAGGACCTGGCCGAGCGGATCTTCTCGTTCGCGACTTCGAGCGTTGAGCGCCAAGTCTGGGTCTACGGTGGCTGATCAAATGTGATATGGCTGCAGGATATCATATCAAAGGGTACTGGGTAAAGAACCGGTATCGTTTGAGCTTCTCAACAGCTTTTTTGGCGCCAACGCAAAAGATCGGGAAGGATCGAAAATGGCGAAGAAGTCGCGGGCGACCAAGCGCACGCGGACGGTGCTGACGGAGCAATGCGCGTGGGACATGGCGATGGCCGCGAGCAGACCGCTCCAGGGCCGCGTGCGACTCGTCTCCACAACACGTGACATTGCTGTGTTGGGGAGCTATGAGTGGATCGAGGTCTGCGTGCCGCTGCCGGAGTCGATGCCCAGCCCGCCGCTGCAGAACACACTCAACTGGGTGATGATGGCGAGGAATGCATGCCTGGTGTGGCACATGCTTGCGTGCTGCTGTGGCTTCCAGGGCCACGAGAATAGTGTCTTCTGGAAGAAACTCGTCGAGCATGTTGGATGCGAGAAGGCAGTTGAGGGAGAGGAACTGTGGCAACCAGATGAACCCGTCAACGACGCGTGCAAGTTCTTCCCCTCGTGGGCTAAGAAGACCGCGTTCCCGAGATTCCGACTCCACTTTCCGTTCTCGAAGTATTTCGATCCTTGGGGCTACGAGATCGATGACGACGACTTGGACATTGACTCTGCCGACAGCTGGGTCAAGAACGTTGTGCGCACCTTCACTGGCCTCAGTAACAGTTATGACAATTCAGACGTGAAGAGCTGCGCGACCAAGCTGATGCCATTTATTGATTTCAACCAGTGGTGCCGAACACCTGTAGAGATCGGGGTCCACTTGGGGGAATCCTATGATCTGGAAGATCTCGCCGACACCCTTCGCGATCTCATTGCGCGCGTCGAAGCCGACGCAGCGGCGAGGAAAGAAGAGCGATTTGCGTGGCGCTTGGTTGGGCAAAGCCGATTCCCTATGATCAAGCTTACCAAACTGAGCTTGTGCGACAGGCAAAGCATCGCGGACGATGAAAGTCTTGAAGAACTTACTGACATCATCAACACCTGCAACATTTTCATTCCTGAAGTCCACATTACCCCGAACGCAGACTACATGGGCGAAGATGCGCTTGCCAATTTCATGTACGCTGTGAGTCGCGACCGCCGAGAAGGTTCGGCGCGCGTCAATACGTTAGGATTCCACTTGAGCGAAGCTGAAGAGTGGCAAGTGGAGCTCTTGTTTTCGGCTGTTCCCGTAGCTGGGGTTCAAACTCTCGTCGTGCAGTGCAACCGCACACGCCTTGGGGAAGGGTCGATGAGTCGCCATGCGTGGACATGGCTCGCCTACGCAATCTTCCACCCTTGGGCCTCCCACTCGGCACTTGATCTGGATCTGACGCACGTGGATGTGTCTGAGGATGCGGCAAAATCAATAAGGAGCGCCCTCACCGCTCAACGACACTTGTATCGGTTGGTGCATGGCGAAAATGACGATACCCTACCAGACGAAGACGACTACGAGGACACCCTTGGTCGATACTCGATTGTCTGGGTTCGAAAAGGAACGCGTTGCTTTCTAAATGCATCTCTAAAGGGAGAGCAAGTTTGCACCCTTGACTGCGAAATGATGCTAACTGCGGTTGCCAAGTTCGATATTTTCAGTGTCGAGAGCCTTCCACGATCAGTCTGCGTTATTATCCCGGGAAGAGGTATCACCTGGGTCACGAGAAGCCGTGTGACAGGCATTGGTCGTCCGTTCGCCGATTTTTCCGAAATCATGGGCTTACGTCTCGGACACATGTCTAACCCGGCACTCACGATCTCTGACCTTCACGGACTTTTGTATAAGGTGAGCAAGCTCGACATCGCGGAGTGGGGCGAACTGACGGCAGAGAAGCTGCATGACGTACTCAAGGAGTGCTTCTTGTTGGACTCTTTGCGCGTTCACCATCGAGGCGATCTGTTCCATAAATGGACACCCGAGGACGATGACGCTCTTTACGAAGAACAAGCATTGGGCAGCCTTCAAATAGTGTATGACGATGATGAAGGACACTTCTTAGTACCATCCCAAGCAGCGTGGCAAGGCGTGCTTCACAGCTTGACCGAGTTCAGTATTGCCACGTACGGTTCGTGGCTCCAGAGCCTCCCAGCCGTCCAAAAAGCGTTTCGAGATGGTTGGTCCGTTCAGCACTTCGTGTGGAAAAGCGTCGACTGGTTTCATAACAGCCACTCGTACGCAACCAAGCAACTGAACAGCCGCAAGTTACTTGGCATTTCTCCTGGCCGATTCGACAAAGCACAACACCCCTTCAGTGCAGCTGCAAGACGCGCCTTCGCTAGTGTCATCAAGGACAAGGCCCAATTGAGTGACGCACAAAATGCACGTGGGCTGCGCTCCCGAAAGGAGACAGTGGTTGGTCGACTGGGGCAGGATGTGGCACGGCTCATTTGCGACTTCGCGACCACTGACAGCGATCGGACTGTCTGGATATCGCACGGCATCTAGCTTCAATCCTTGGAGTTTCGACCTTCCGCTATATTCTCCGGGTCTTCCACGACAGTCCCAGCCGCTTCAGTTTCGTGACGTACAAGCCCAAGGAAGGGATAAGTCAATGCATTTCTTGCTTTCAGAACAGCGTTTCGATGTGAGGAGTCCACAACGATTGGTCCTGCCGGGCCAAACATGATCGCCAAATATGATATGGCTTCAGAATGTCATTTCAGGTGAACACCGGTTCTTCAACCGGTCCCAAATTGAGCTGCTCATCACTGGTCTCTTGGCGCCAAGATTTGAAAGATTCGAAAGTTTGACGATGGCGAAGACGCCGCGACCCGTCGCTGCAGACCACGCTCGACTGGGTGGTCATGGCGAGGAACGCGTGTCTGGCGTGGCACATGCTCGCGTGTTGCCCCGGCTTCCGAGGCCACGAGAATGATTCGTTCTGGAAGAAACTCGTTGAGCATGTTGGCAGCGAGAGAGCAAGCAATTCGAACAAGGACGGAGGGCTCATGCAACGAGAGGAAGCAGCGAGTGACGCGTACAAGTTCTTCCCTCCGCAGACGAGCACAACGAAGACGGCGTTCCCGAGATTCCGACTCCACATCCCGTTCTCGGAGTTCTTCGATAGCTGGGGCTACGAGATCGACGACGACGACTTGGATATCGACTCGTCCAATGAATGGATCAGCAACGTTGTGCGCACGTTCATTGGCTTGGCTAACGCTTTTGAAGACCCCAACGTCAGAAGGTGCGCGAACGAGTTGACGTCTTTTATTGACTTGGGCCAGTACTCCCGAACGCCTGTGGAGATCGGTGTCCACTTGGGCGACGCCCATCCATTTGAAGATCTCGCCCACACCCTTCGCGATCTCATTGCATCTATTGACACTGACGCTTTGGCAAGGAGAGAAGAGCAATATGCGTGGCGTCTGCTTGGACAGAGCCGTTTCCCTCTCGCCAAGTTCACCGAGCTGTGCCTGAGCGACCACGAAAGTATCGCTGACGAGGAAAGTGTTCGAGATCTCCCAGAAATCATCAACACTTGCGATATTTTCATTCCTGAAGTGCATATCTCACCGACACCTGAGAAGATGGGAGAGGACGGGTTGTTCGACTTCATGCAGCTGTCCGACGCAATCGCCCTGCCAGGTCAGGTCGTCTCGGTACGCTGGGATTCCACTTAAGCGACGCTGAAGAGTGGCAAGTGGAACTCTTGTTCTCGGCAATTCCAGTGACCGAAGTGCGGACGCTTCTTGTAGGCTGCCAGTGTACGCGGGTCGGCCAAGTGACGATGGGTCACCACGCTTGGACGTGGCTGGCGTACGCCGTCTTTTACCCGTGGATGTTGTACTCGCCAATCAATCTCGACATTGTGTGTGTCGATGTGTCTGAGAACACGGCCAGTTCGATGAGAAGCGCCCTGACTGCTCAACGACATTTGTATCGATTGGTACATGGTGAAGACGACGACACACTACCCGAGGCAGATGACTATGAGTTTCCCCTTGGCCAGTACTCGATAGTTGGCGTTGAGGCTGGTGCACAATGCTTCGAAAATGCCTCTCTCGTCGGTGATCTAGTCTGTGAGTTGAGTCAAGCCATGCGGCTGACTGCGGTTATCAAGTTCAACACTCTCAGGATCAGCAGTCTTCCTCCATCTGTGTGCGTCATTATCCCAGGTAGAGGTCTTGCCTGGGTCTCAAGAAGCCATGTGACAGGTTTGAGTCGTCCACGTGCTGAGTGTTCGCAAATCTCTGGTTTAAGACTCGGCCACTCGATCGCCGCACCGGCACAAACCCTTTCTGGCCTTCGCGCGCTCATCGAGTGTGTGCGTAACCTCGATATCTCTCGTTGCAGAGAGTTGAGCAAGCAAATGCTGTTAAGTGTGTTGCAGCTTTGCCCCCAGCTGAAGGCTCTGCGCGTAAATCACCAAGGAGATCTGTTCCATGACTGGACCCGGGGTGATGACGACAAAATCCACGAAGACTTCGCATTGGAGAGTCTAGAGATGGTGTGCAGCGGCGATGGATCGTTTCAGGCACCATCGCAGGCAGCGTGGCAACGAATCATTCGCAATCTGACCGAGTTTAGTATCCATACGTGTGGCATTAACCGCCAGCATCTTCCAGCCGTGCGAAAAGCTTTTCAAGAGGGCCAGTCGATCCAGAATTTTGTATGGATGGATATAGTGAAAGTTCCGACCATACTTACTTATACTATGGAGTTAATAAGCCAATCAAAAGTCTGTAATAAAAAATGGTCCAATCAGCAGCAATGTAAAGTTACGATTGGCCAGTTTAAACCAATCATCTCG
>JAADVR010000828.1:0-14950 GCA_023335855.1 Pythium scleroteichum
CTGGTGATTGGACAAACACCCAAGGTTTGCGCATACAGTCGTAGGGTTGTAGGGTTAGGGAAGTGTCTCTAGTTGATGAGTGGGTGGTGTAAGACTCTGTAGGGGTAGAAGGACTCTAAGGAAATAGACTCTGTTTTCCGCCACTAAGTGCGCAAGTCGACTCCGGTCCAAGGCCAAGCGCAAGGAGCGCAGAGCTCACTCAAGTCCCGTCACCGGCAGGGAGGTGACGTAAAAAACCCGGGCGGATCAAGCGGCTCGGCTCAAGGCAGGCTATTGGCGCACACCCTTCACAAGCCGTGCACGGTCGCCACAAGGAAAGGAAGGCTCAAGGCGACCTCCAGAAGGTCCCTGACGCGTCACCTGCTCGGCTCGGTCGCACGTGCACGTCCCCAAGGCTCGAAGCACCCAAGCTTCGCCCACGCATCCGACACGGCCGTGAAGAGGCCGAGCCGATCGGCTCTGCGTTTGACCGGCCGGACGCGCGTCTCTCGATCCGCGCGCGCCCAAGGAAGCCGGAACCCGATGGGCTTCACGACCCTGTCGGTCTCACCCACGACTTGGACTCAGACCGCCCACGGTCCAGTCCACAGCGAGTACCTCACGGATTGTCGACGACAGTGGTGAGTAGCCAGCACCCGGTCCAAGGATCCAAGGTCTGTTGTGTGCACGGCTCGGTGACTGAGGGGCTCGCTGTCCCTCAGTTCTAACCGACCGCACGGTGGATGGTCACGTCCAGGCATTGGCAGCCTGCTTCAGGCCGTAGAGCGCGCGGTTCAACTTCAACACGCAGTCTTTGCTGATGTTCAGGCCCTTTGGCGCTTCCAGATACACCCCTTCCTCGAGCTCGGCGTTGAGATACGCAGTGTCAACATCTAGCTGCTCAATCATAGCCGATAGCACAGCACACAACAAGAGCATCCTGATGGAGTTCATGTTCGCCACAGCCGCATACGTCTCGAAGAAGTCAACACAGAACGATTGAAGGAACCCCAGTGCAGTCAATCGTGCCTTGTTGCGCAGGTCCTCACCGTTCCACTTCTTGGCCAGAACCCACTTGGTACCGATCGTCTTCATTGCGGGCTTCCTGCTCACGATTGTCCACATGTTGTTGCGCTTGTGAGCATCAAACTCGTTCTTGATGGCTTCGAGCCATTGGTCCCTCTCGTCGCCGCTTACAGCTTCCTCGAATGACCGCGGCGCATTATTTGCGGCCATCGCAGCTCCTGTGACCATTGCTGCATCGCTATCGACGCGTGAACGCTTCACTGGCCTACGTCGATTGGCTGATTTTAGCACTGTGGACTTGTTGAACTGAGATCTCGCGCTACCCAATTTGCAGAAAGCGGCGATCGCTATGACGCCGGCACGTGCTGAGCTGACGGCAGCTCAGGTGCGCGATGCATGCACGGCGCCGTCGTCCAAGCGGGCATACAAAAGCCACCTCAATCAAATCGCGTCGTGGATCCGATCCACACTGCCCAACCTGAGCGCTTCTTTGATAGTGATGACGGCATCGATGTCACGGTGTTCACGCCACAGCTCTTTTGAGGAGTTTCTGCTGGCCAAACTCAGCTCAAAAACCATCAAAGTGTCTACTCTGGGTGGATACCGCAGTGCCGTGCGCGATCTATACCGCCGCAAGCTAATCTCACTGCCTCCCGAGTACCAAGATGACATGAAAACATTTTTTTCTGGTATGAAAAGAACCGAGACCGACCAAAAACAAGGCGGCGTGAGCAGCACGAAGCCCGGAAAGGAGCCCCTGGCTTACTCCTTGTACGAGATGCTTTGCTCGAAAACACTCGCGTTGTCCGACAACGGGTTTGCTCATCTCTTTCTTACAACGCAATGGAACTTAATGTGCCGGTCAAATTCGGTCGAGACTCTCCACATGTCGCACCTTCACTGCGCGGACGACAGTGTTGGCTGCGTGCTTCACAAGACCAAGACCAACCAAGATGGGTCTGGACTGAAAGACCCCCGGCATCTTTATGCCAACCCTTTGCGACCGGACACTTGCTGGGTCCTCGCCCTCGCGATATATCTCGCGTCAAATCCAACGTTGCCGCCTGGGCCTCTCTTCCCCGGATCCAATCAAAAAGGATGCTTCTCAAAAGCGCTTTCGACCCTACTCAAGAAGGCGACGGATGACACAGTGTACGGTACTCACTCGATCAGAAAAGTTGTTGCTACGTTTTCATGCAGTGCAAGCACGGGAGGCCCTTCGATTGTCAGCGTCTGTTTGAGGTGCGGCTGGTGTTCAAGACCGCTACTTTCGTTATGAAGCTGCCGGGGACCAGTACCTCGGCCGCGTGGTGGCGGGTCTCCCGATCAACAGCGCTGACTTTGCTCAGCTTCTTCCCCGTTTTCGTGAACCGGACGCAGCCGAGGTATCATCCACACTGGCGCTGGTGTTTCCGGCCGTTGCCAGCGACGCAAAACTGCGCCCAGTTTTGCGTCGCTGGCAACGGCAAAGCAATTAGGGGAATTCCATAAATGATTTCATTATATGAAATCATTTATGGAAATTCCCCTACACTTTTGAGCCGAATAGTCAATAGCAGCAGAACAGATACCTCTGTCAACTAATCCCATCAACATTCAGAGGTTTTTCAAAATCTACTATGTTAAGATGCGTCGGGTTGAAGCAACCAATGAGTGGGGTGCTCAACGCACAGCTCGCGTCCATAGGCAGATCACTCCATTCATCAATTTTCCAAGCTCCGAGGAGACCCCACCACCAAAAGACTCTCCCTTCTCAATCTCTGTCTTCTATGGTGAACCCTTTGTCGTTCAAGGAGCGCGTTTTGGCTCCTTTGTACGACATCTATTTGAACAAGTAAACCAGTACATCGTTCATTTGTGGTGTCTCTGCGTTTTAATATCCTCCTCTATCGCGAATAGTGGCTGCTATTGACTATTCGGCTCAAAAACTGTAATTGCTTTGCCTGACTCTCATCTCCATTGTTTTGATGGACGAAATCCATTCCTCACCACAAACTGTCAATGTTTCTGTCCTTTCCACCTACTTTTACCACACGTAATATTGAAGAACCACTCTGACTCGTCGACGCCGTCTATCGCCTGGCGACGTGGCCTGCGTCTCTGGTTGAGGTTTCTCAACCTCAACCGTTCGTTTTTCACCAATCAAATCGCCTTTTTCTCATTTTCAGCCAATCCAAATCCCCTTCTCGAGATGATGCGCCGCTGTCACCAGGCACTTATGGAGCTGGTCGCCAGCAAATGGACGCCTTCAAGATCAGCGATGGGATCTGAAGAAATCCAGTGACCTGGTGCGCGCGCGCGGCTAGTCGCCAGCAGCAGCGCGTCACGGGCCGGCCGCTGCCCCTTGGTAGCCACGCAGCGCTCAAGTCGAGAATCGCCAGCATGGAGGCCACGCCGACGTGGCTCGCGCGCGCGCTGCTGCCGCGCGTCATGGAGTTCAAGGTCATCAGCCGCGAGCGCGAGAAGCACGAGTTCATGCCCGTCGTCTACGTGCTCGACCGCTCGCCGCAGTGGCGCGCGCGCGTGCCCCGCGCGATCGAGCAGCAGCTCGTCGAAGATTACATCGCGCCGCTGGTCCCAGTGCGACAGGACACGGGCTTGGAACAGGTCGGCTTCACGAGTGACGAGTTGAAGCGAGTCGGCGAGGCGTTCCAGCAGCGCACCGAGCTGCTCAAGCAGGCCGCGACCCACGAAGTGTCGTACAAGATGGCCGTGCTGGTCAACTACGCGCCGACGCCGACGCTGCACAAGTCGGAGATGTTCCAGGTCGTGCGCCAGCTGCTCACGACGCTCGCCGGCGCGACCCATCGGCGCGCGCTGTTCGTGCCCGTGAGCCTGCATTTCTGCTCGGACGGCAGTGTGTTTGACGCGAAGCGGTACGCCGGCGTGCGGTACGGCTCGCCTGCGCTCGTGGAGAAACGCGACGTCGAGATCTTCCAGGAGGACCCGCTCGAGTACGTGCACCACGTGAGCGCCAAGCTCAAAGCGGCGCTGAAGATGCCGCCACCACAGACCGTCGCCCAGATGGAGATTCTGCGACTCTCGCGCAGTCTCCACGTCTACTGCGCGCGGGTGTATCGTGACGACTGCTTTTCCCGCCGTCAGATCGCGTCCATGAACGAGGAAATTTTGCAGATCCACTTCCGCACAAGGAACCACCCGGACATGCACGTGCTCAAGGCCAAGATGCAGGAGTACTGCCGGAAATTACAGAAATGGAGGCTGCGAGACGAGGATATCAACGCCGCGACCATTGCCAAGGCCACTCCTCAGAACGCGACGCAGATCGCCAGCGTCGTGGCGTCCATTCTTCTCCGCCTCGGCGCCTCTCCGTGGAGATTACTGCTCTCGGGGCTCGCCGACGTCGTCTTCCGTCCGCACAGTCAACGCAAGCTGGCGACGGCGGCGTCGATCTCGGTCGCTGTGTTCAAGTGTGTCGTTGCCGTTTTGCTCGGTGTGACGCTGCTGCGTCTCGTGGTCTTCAGCGGACGCCACTGGCTCACAGTGTTGTTCGTACTGTTGCTCATCGCGCTCCACTCGATGTCCTCGTCGGTCGCCGGTGAGGACGTGGCCGCCAACTGGAAGAAGATCCAGTTCTACATCATGGACGCGGCCGAGCTGAAAGAACTGAAAGAGCTGCGAGCCGTGCTGGCGCGCCGCATCCACGCACTCGTGGCCCAATACGTCAGTGCCGACCTCCCCCCACCAGTGTTACAGTCCCCCAGCAAGAGTTCCCGATCGACGTCACGGCGCGACAGCAACGAGACCACGGAAGACGAAGATGACGACGACGCAATGCGGGCGCTGAACCAGTACTCGCTGAACCCTCACCACAAGATATTTATTAATGCGCCGCGGTCGTTCCCGCTGGACTTCGCCGAAGACGTGGAGGATGACTTAGTGGCACGACGTGCCGTGTACGCCCCCAAGATGCTGCGAGACGAAGTGTGGCGCAATATTTATGGATCTCTAGCGCCCAGCCACCTGCAGTTCGCCGTGCTACTCGCAGACAACAAGGGCGACTCGCTGCCGATGGACCGGCTCCTGGCCACGCCGTTCTTCAACGCAGTACTGACTGCGTACGTTCTCCACCAAAAGAGCCGCGCACGCAGCGCGAGCGATGCCAGCGGCAGTGACGACAGTTGGCTGGACGACATGGTCTCTCGGAATGAGGTCCATCCGAATCCGGAGACCTCCGACCAAGGTGAGGACAAGACCCTCGGGGCTTTCAAGTGTGTGCGGGAGATTGTCGAAGCCGCGCTGGACCTGGCCGACGAAGAAGAGGAACTGAGCTCCTAGTGGAGCCTTATCTGAGGACATGTACAGATATCAAGAAACCCATAAAAGTGAAGAATAATGAATGTTGCCGCTTTACACTAGTACCCAGAACTCAGCGAGAGCCGTACGATTTGGCTGGTAAGCCTTGCAATAGAGGCTGCAGTTGCCGAGAACCACCTGATAATAGGCTGTCGATCGAGTCCCCTCGACGCGTTGGGACACTCTGTGGGTTGTTCTTTGGTGAGGGAAGCTTGGCGTTGCCAAAGATATCGAACTTTTCTCGGTACTGCGCCTCCTCGGTTTCAAACATGTTCCTGCGATTGAACGTGTCGCGCGCGACCTGGCCTTCGTAGCTGCTCGAGTACCCGGCGGTCTGGTGGAAAGTACTCGATCCACAAATGACGCCGTCTTCGAGTTTAGGTGCATCGGGCAATCTCCGTGGCCGCGGCGAGTTCGAGAATGCACCGGACGACGGAGGATTCTGCTTTGCATGTTGAGCGAGCTGGAAGTCGCGAATCTTCTTCTGCATCAGATCACCAACTCGTTCGGTCATGTTGAGATCGCCGATACACTCAAAGATCAGATTGACCCGCGAGTTCTATAGTATAAATGGGCTGATCAAGTCCCCAGCCAGGCCGAGGAGACAGCTCGTTGACGCTTACCAGACTGTATACATCTCGCTGCAGCTTGTCGTTCTGAGCCTTGAGCTCTTCGATGACGTGGCGGCTCTCCATCGCCTAAAACAAATAGTACGCCACGAGTCAGATCAGCAACAGTCGAAACCTCTCCGTGCAGTCGTAGTACTAGCGTAGTACCTCGCGCATCCACTGGTTGGCATTGGGGTCATACTTCTTGGCGACGTCCGCCGGCGGATCGCTCGACCGGGGCGAGTACATGGTATGTAAAAGTGTGGGCAACGACAGGCTCCTGTTTCAGATGAGACGCCTGCGCAGAATGGAAGTGTGCGGACGACTATCAATAGATGACATGGGTACAAATTGAAGGGCAACTGTAGCCATTTCTCATAACCCAAGATCTTGGACAGAAACAAACTCAATTGTTTGCGGTGCATAACAAACAGATGCATACAGCCGTGGCATTTACATAGCCGCATCGTGGAGTTTAACCCACTTTTCCTCGCGCTGGACGGCGCGGTCAATCTCGATCGTCTGGCCGTACGGGTTGTAGCGTGCGTGGAACGGCTTCTTCAAGTCCTCGCAGAACTCACGCATCCGTTCACGAGCATCAACCTAAGCAGAGAGTTAGACTCACGCTCATATAGAGATCAGTGAGTTGAAATTCCGTACCAGGCTCTCGGAGACGTAGTAGACTGGCTGGTAGGTGGTGATCGGGTACTCCTGCTTGCAGGCCTCAAACGGATCCCACGGACGGTACTCTGGGAAGCGGTTCTCGCCTCCGCCAGGGCGTTCCTTCGAGCAAGCGAACTCCATCTCGCCAAAGCTCGACAGAAGACCGGCGCCGTACGCCTTGTACTCGCCCTTCTGCTTGGTCAACCCGAACTCGACCGAGAACCAGTAGCACTGAAACAGACAGGACCCGTCAGACGACCTCTTCTTCGACGAAGAACGGGATCACTGGTGACGTACCGTGGCGAGACGCTTGATCTCTTCGTCAGAGGCACCGAGCGAGGCGAGGCCGATCTCGTGCGAGAAGTTGGCGAAGTCAGGATCGGCGAACATCGGTGCGTGGCCCATCAGTTCGTGGCAAATATCCGGCTCCGGGGTGTACAGCGGCATTGAGTGGTGGCGGATGTACTAGGATCAGCACATCGAGTCAGTATCCATCGATCCATGCTCGCAAATGTGATCCCGCTCACCTGGGTGGAGAAGAACACGCGGAAGGCGAGGCCGTTGAGGAAGTCGCGCGACGAGAGCAGGCCGCCAACAGGACGCAGCGTGAAGCCAGTGCATTCCTTGAGGAAGTTGGAGATGTCCTGCTGCTGCGGGATGTTGTCCTCGGCGTAGCCGCAGTTGGACTCGAGCAGCGGGATGATGTAGTTGAACTCATCGCATGCGTACTTTTTCCAGAACGTCTTCATCTTCTTGTACACAGCGCCCCACGTGCGGATCTCGTCCTCGGTGTACTCAATGCGCGTAATCGGATCGCCCTGGCGGTACTGCTCGGCCATCTTCGCGAACGTGTTGCGGCGCGTGCGGTACTCTTGGTCCTGTATACCACGTCGTTAGTACACCTGGCAGATCGCAAAACCGACACAACAGAGGACGAGCTTACATTGAAGCCCGGGTGATCCGACTCGAGATCCGAGCCGGCGTCGAGCACCTGCGAGACTGAGCGGTCGAGCTCCTTGATCTTGCGCGGGAACCATGGCACTGCATGCCATCCCATCTCAGTCTACATCCATCAATCGAACCTCCAACGGCGTCACAGGCAACAACGCACCTTTCTTGTCGTGGAGGATCATGACGTCGAGCGTGTTGCGCTTGAGGTCATCGAGCAGCGCGTCCACGGCCGCCTCGCCGCGCTTGCCGTTGATGTCGACGTAGAAGTTGTAGTTCTGGTTGTACCCTTTCGCCGGACGCGACTCGATGCGCGTCATATTGACGTCGTGCTTCCAGAAAAACTTGAGGATCTCCTGCAGCGAGCCCGGACCGTCCTCGACCTCCAGCAGCAGCGACGTCTTGTTGTCCTCGGCTGCGGAGGGCACGTAGTGGCGCTTGGCGCCGAGCGCGCTGTTGGTCGCGAGGCCTCGCGTCTGGACCTGTGGTGAAATGGGAATTGCGAGCGTTAGACGCAGCGTCCAGAGGCGAGCGACGGCGCAATCGACGCGGAATCGCACGCTCGAGGTGGTCGCGGCGCTCAGCGCGCGCGTCTGCGAGAGGAAGCGGCGCAGCATCGTCCGCAAGAGAGCGACCTTTGCGTGGTGGTGCCAATGGCCGAATGCGATGGAGCTGGTCGCGTTCGTCCGCTGGGCTATTGAACTTAACTCAGCGCTACCTGATTGGCTGAAATGAGAGCTCGTCGACACAAAGACATAGGTCTGACCGGAAGACGGATTAGACGGCAGTCCTGCCGTCACGGGTTGCGAACCCGTTTGACATCTAGATTAGACGGCACGCGTAATAGAGAGGTTTAGCAAGCGTTCCAACGAACGAGAATCAGAATCTTTAACCTAACCCTATCGCGGATTCAGGTGCGGAGTCGTTCGTTCCACTCGTTCGGAACGACTCGGGAGCTGTTTTCTCGTCTGTACTCGAATGAACGAGTGATTCCCAACGACTCAGCTTCCAGACCACTCCAACACCGAGACGCCCTGTGTATGCCATCCGACGCAACAGAATGCACAAGCCCTCTATTGCGGCGAATTTGACGCGAGTAGGCAAACGGAACTCACTTGGTAGCTGAAAGCCGGCAAGCATTCGCTCGATTTCGGGGCGACCGAAGCGGAACATGAACCAACATATCACGGCATTGAAATTAAAGCGGTAAGTAACTGACAGCCGAAACTCGCGCGCTGCATCGACACAGCCGACAGCAGCGTCGTATTCCACTGGTGAGAGCGCTCCAAGGGCGAGAAGTAGACGGAGGTTGTCGTTGTGTCCCATGACGCACAAGCAAGTGGCATGTAGGCAAATCCATTCGTTCGTTGGTCTCCTCTGATGATGCTACAAAATTCTGTCTCGTTCGAACGGATTCCAGAACCCTAACCCGAAGTCGGTCTCAGCGGTTTTGAGTCGTTCGTTGGAACGCTTGCTAAACCTCTCTAATTGCGACATCGAAAAACGGGTTTAGACCCCACAAACCCAAACCCGTATTGTTTTCGGTGGAAGCAACCCACGAACCCATTTTCTTCCACCCAAGTCCGTTTACCGTAAACGATCTCGATCGTAAACTTCACGGTCCAGAACGTTCTTCCCTCTATTAATCGATATCGAAAATGTATCTTTTCATACCGTCCAACAGAGGGATTCAAACCCGGACATTGCCATTTCCCTCACGAGAGAAAACACTGGAAGCCGTCGAGTCGCCCTCCCTCCCCCACGCCATGAAGCTCACGGTCAAGACACTGCAGGGCGTAGCCTTCCCGATCGAGACCGAGGCCTCGGAGACGGTGCGTCTCGCGCTTCTCCGGCGCTCGGATTCGTCCTAGAAGCCGCGTTCTCATCATGAGTATATATCATTAGGTGGCCGCCGTCAAGGAGAAGATCCAGGCCGCGCAGAGCTTCCCCGTGGAGCAGCAGAAGCTCATCCACGCCGGCAAAGTGCTCAAGGACGACTCGGCGCTCGCCGAGTACGGCGTCAAGGAGAACGACTTCCTGGTCGTCATGGTCACCAAGGTAACGTGCCACCTTCTCTCGGAGACGGAGGACAAGTGGACTCATCGTCGGGGACTGCTTTCTGCGCGCAGCCCAAGGCCACCAAGCCCGCGGCGGCGGCTCCTGCGCCAGCCCCGGCGCCTGCTGTTGCTGCCCCGGCGCCTGCTGTTGCTGCCCCGGCGCCCGCGGCTCCTGCGCCGGCTGCCCCCGCTGCGCCAAGCACATCGGCCGCCTCGAGCAGCAGCGCGTCGACGCCCGCGGCCGTGTCCACGCCGTCGGCGGCGCCGGCCTCCACGGCGAGCGCGGCTGCTCCGGCTGCGCCTGCGGTCCAGGCCGGTCTGGTACGTGGATTGGAGACTGCGAGAGGAGATTCGATGGGTGCTAATGGTGTTCCACTGCCTTCTGCAGGGCGAACCGTCGGCCGAGAGCGTGCAGCAGTTGGTCGAGATGGGATTCCCGGAAGAACAGGTGCGCGCGGCGCTTGCGGCCGCGTTCAACAACCCGGACCGCGCGGTCGAGTACCTCATGAACGGCATCCCCGAGCGCACGGTGAACCCGCCGCCGTCGGCAGCCGCCTCGTCGCCCGGCGCCGCTGGCCTCGCGTCGCTTGAGGCGCTGCGTCAGCACCCGCAGTTCGACGCGCTTCGCCAGCTCGTGCAGTCGAACCCGTCGGCGCTGCCCGCTGTGCTCCAGCAGATCGGAAGCCAGAGCCCGGAATTGCTCCGTCTCATCCACTCGAACCAGGCCGAGTTCGTGCGCATGCTGAATGAACCCATTGGAACGGGCTCGGCTCCAGCGGCTGGAGGTGCTGCCGCCGGTGCGGGCGGTGCCAACCCGTTCGACCTCGGCATGGGTGGCGGCATGCCGTCGCCGCAGCAGATTCAGCAGCTTCTCGACTCGCTGACGCCCGAGCAACAGGCTCAGATGGCCGCTCAGATGGGTATGACCCCGGAGCAGCTTCGTGGCCTCTCGCAGATGCTGAGTAACTTGCCGCCGGAGGCGATGGAGCAGATGATGGCGTCGATGGGAGCTGGCGGTGTTGGTGGTGGTGGTGGAGCCCCTGGCGGCGGCCACCGCATCATGCTGACGGAGGAAGAGGCCGCTGCTGTGGATCGTCTCTGCTCGATGGGCTTCGACCGCTCGGAAGTGATTCAGGCTTACCTTGCGTGTGACAAGAACGAGACGCTCGCGGCCAACTTTCTGATGGACAGCATGGACGGCTTCGGCGGCGGCGGCGACGACAACGACGATATTTACGGTTAACTCCCTAGCTTGGACTCCGGTTCGCCGCTCTTCAGTTGTTTTGAATAGGTAATAAAAACGCATTTTCACGCCTTGAAGCTGCCACCGTGTGGACCACAGCAAGATCTGCAAGCACGTGGCCTGTGCCGGTCTTACCTGGCGCCTATATTTGCGTAGCGTTGGAGCCGCAATTAGATCTTGGAGAGGGTTCTCAACGCGGTGATGTCGTCGCCGTGGAAGCTTCACATAGCAGAGGACTCAACGCGTGGGCAGCGTTAGCCACAGCTCGTCACCTCGAAGGCTTGGAACCCACAACCAAAACAGATGGGGGAAGAGGTCGAGAAGCACATTCTGCGCAAGTACGAGTTGCTCCAGAAGCTCGGCAAGGGTGTACGTGACGATGCATACAGTGGAAAGATCAAGGTGTGCATGGATAAACGCACTGATGGTTCTGTAGGCGTATGGCATTGTGTGGAAAGCGATTGACAAGAACACGCGGCAAGTCGTGGCACTGAAGAAATGTTTCGATGCGTTCCGAAACGCGACAGATGCTCAGCGCACGTTTCGCGAGGTCATGTATCTGCAGGAACTGAATGGCCACGGCAACATCATCAGGTTGCTGAACGTCGTCAAAGCCGATAACGACCGCGACATCTACCTCGTCTTCGACTTCATGGGTACGTGCGCTCCCTCTCGAGCCGGTGAAGACAGCGTTGAAGCTGATCCAGTTATCGAACAGAAACCGATCTTCACGCGGTCATACGAGCCAATATATTGGAAGAGATCCACAAGAAGTATATCATTTATCAACTGCTGAAGTCACTCAAGTACATGCATACAGCCGAGCTGCTCCATCGCGACATCAAACCCAGCAACCTCCTGCTCAACTCGGACTGCCACACAAAGCTCTGCGATTTCGGACTGTGTCGATCGGTTGCCGAGGCGAATGGACCCAACCCCGTGCTCACTGACTACGTGGCGACGCGATGGTATCGCGCCCCTGAGATTCTGCTGGGATCGACTAAATACACCAAGGCAGTCGATATGTGGGCTGTTGGATGCATCGTCGCGGAGATGGCGACAGGGCGCCCAGCGTTTCCTGGGACGTCCACGATGAACCAGCTTGAGCGGATTCTTGACGTCACAGGGCCGCCCACAGCCGATGACATCGAGAGTATCAAGTCTCCTTTCGCCAACACCATGCTAGAAAGTCTACCAACGCCGAAGCAACGGCCACTCGAGGAACTCTTCCCCAAGGCAACCCCCGAGGCGATCGACCTCATGCGCCAATGCTTCTATGTAAGTTCTCGATCTCATTCTCATTTCCTTATTAAGTTTAACCATTTGGGTTTCCCGGGCACAGTTTGATCCAAGCAAGCGCATCGCATCACTGGACGCGCTCAAGCACCCGTACGTCGCCCAGTTCCACAACGAAAAGGACGAGCCGTCGGCGCCAGGGCCTCTCCAGATCGTCGTCGACGACAACACCAAGTACTCGGCCGCCGACTATAGAGACCGACTCTACCGCGAGATCATTAAGAAGAAGAAAGAGGTTCGTCGGCGAACGCAGGAGGCAGGCTCCCCGACGCCGCAGTAGCAACAATCCCATCCCACGGTCGTAGCCATCTTATCCCAGATTTTGAACCCATTTCGTTTCGATCCAGTCCAGTCTGAGACTGAGGATATTCTGATCAGAGAACTATGATTGGCCAAAAACGGTACTGAATATCTGAGTCGATCAGCCCTCCTGGTCACAGATGATGACACGGCGACTTGATCAACTGAGCGACGATGGAGGCCGCGCGCCCCCGCTCTCTGCTACGAGCCAGCGCGCTCGCTGTCGCCGCTGGCGTGGCCTCTGCGCAGCGACGTCTGCCTCAGCATCGCGAGCTCGAGGTTAGTGCGGCGTTCGAGCACGTCGCGCAGCGCGAGCTCGCGGAGGAGGACGAGCAGGACGAGGACGAGACGGCTGTGGATGACCTCGTCCAGGGCAAGATGCCGGGCCTGACTGACAAGATCGAACTGACTCACCACGCCGGCCGCATCCAACTGGACAAGACGAACCGCAACAAGATCTTCTACTGGCACTTTGTCGCCGCGGCGAAGCCAGAGACGGCGCCGCTGGTGGTGTGGTGCGTTGGACAGATGACGTGGCATTCCATGAAGTCGCGGGTTTGTACGAGAATGGCAAACTCATGCCCTTGGCTGTGATTTGGCTGCAGGTTGAATGGCGGACCCGGGTGCTCGAGCATACAGGGACTCTTCCTGTACGTTTGAGTCGCGATGAGGAAGAATCTGATGATATACTGAGTACGTGCTGTGTGTGCAGAGGTATCTCACCTTTCAAAATCGATGATGAGACCACGATCTCGGTCAACAAGCACAGTTGGCACCATACCGCGAACGTTTTGTTCATCGACCAGCCCGTGGGCACGGGAATGTCCTACACGCGGGGGAATGATTACCGCTCAGACGAAGGAACTGTCGCCAAGGACTTCCACACCGTGATCATCAAGTTTTTCCAGCGACACCCCGAGTACCTCACTGTACCCGATGGCAACGGCGTCCAAGTATCTCGCGACTTTTACATCTTTGGTGAGTCTCACGCTGGTCGGTTCATCCCGGAGTTCTCCGACTACATCGTCGCGCAGAACAAAATCGTCGCCCAGAAAGGCGGCACACTTGTCAATCTGAAGGGCATCGGGATCGGCAATGGGTGGGTCCACCCTCTAATCCAGTACGAGTACAGTGACTTTGCTCATGGGCTGGGTCTTCTCACATTTGGCCAAGTCCGTGCGCTTAAGACCCAGTTTGCCGACTGCCAGAACGCGCTGCTCTCAGGCAAGTTCCTCACGGCCTCGTGCTTTCAGAACATGAACAGCATCATTGACAGCATCAAGAACTCACGTGCTGCGAACCAGAAGTCACTCAACTATTATGATGTGCGGCAATATGTTCACAGCGTGAGCGCGTACCCGCCTGAGAGAAAATTCATTCGTGCGTACATGGATCAAATGGAGGTCCGCAAACTGCTCCACGCCAACACAGCAGCGAATTTCCACTTTCGCGACTGTAGTGACGAAGTGTACGATGGGCTCCGCGGCTTTGACGGCGTCAGCACCTTAGAGACGGTCCAGCGACTACTGCAAGGTGGGCTACGAGTGCTGTTTTACAACGGTCAGTGGGATATGATGTGTAACCATTACGGCACCGAGAAGTTGCTGCTCCACCTCAACTGGAACGGCTCGGCCTCGTACCAGGAAGCCAAGAAGTACACATGGTCCGTCTCGGATCGAACCGAGCCGGCTGGCTTCGCTCAAGGAGGCGGCAACCTCACGTACATTGTGATCCCTGGCGCCGGCCACATGGTGCCGATGGATGTACCCGACGTCGCAGCCGAGATGATGAAGCGATTTGTCATGAACCAGCCATTCGATGACTCGCCGCAGCAGGTCAACAGCCTCAAGACCAACATAACCAACTTTGAAATAACGCAGTGCGTCGTGCCAGCGACAGCCGCAGTCAAGACAAGCTCCATGAACCTCACGTGGCTGTGGGTCGGACTCGTCGTCACTGTGATCGCCAGTGCGTTGGTGTTCTGCGTCACGGTCATGTGGCGTCGTGGCCGGAAGGCTCGCCACTCCGAGCACTCAGTTATCATCCAAGAGAGCGACGAAGAGGAAGCGATGGACCACGAGAAAGGCCTCGAGCAAGACGACGACGAGCAGGACTCAGACAGCGATGAAGACTTCAAAGAAGTCGCGATCCGGTCGCGAGGGTAGGATCCCAATCCCCAGGACTATGGATGATCATTTATATGTATGACGAACAATAAAAAACACTTCTCGAGCAGCTACAAACGACTCACTTGCACTTCACACCAGCAACTTCACGTTCAGTACTCCGAGTCGCTCGTATCAGCGTCCAACGACCGAGAAGGAGACTTCTCGCTTGGTCCCTCGTCGGGAACGTTGACCAGAGCCTTCTTCTCGTTCTCGGGCGACGTCGCTGGCTCGGTGGTGGTAGTGCGTACTTTCTCGTTCTTGGACGACGAGCTCACTTTGTGGCCGAACAGCAGCCGCATCACCTTGGCGTTCTGCTTCTCCGGACGCTGGAACAGCACCGCCAGC
>JAADVR010000829.1:0-14946 GCA_023335855.1 Pythium scleroteichum
GGCCCTGGGCGTTGGTCTCGAACGTGCCCGTGATGGTGGCGTTGTTGAACAGCGTCACAGTCGGCGCCTGCTGCGCGGCGACCGAAGCGAGGCCGAGCAGAGAGAGCACGAGCGAGAGCCGCATGGTCGGAGGTGTGGATGAAGGAGGCGAGGAGAGGGGGAGGCTTGTGTGAAGCAGGAGGCAAATTGCGATGTGAGGATTCAAACGCGAGGCCCGTCCGGAGGACGCTCGCGTCTCCTTGGGCTCCCTGTCCGGGCCCCTGCAGACCATTTCTGTGACGAGGAGAGCCAGACGGACCCTTTCTGTCTCGCCATCACCCATGAAAGACGCACGTCGTCCGAACATACGTGTAACCAGACACGACCGACGACAGCCCAGTCGGCACTCGTCTCTCATGCCTGGAGTCGGGAAAGGAATCACTTGCCCCTGTGGTCCACTGTGGTGGTGGGGATGAGTCCTTGTAGCCATGATGGAACGGTCTCAGGTAACGAGTTGCGGCGAGATTTGCGCGTCGCATTTGACGTCCGAGCCACAGTGGGACTTTCCCACGTCCGCGTTTCTCTCGCGTGCCGAGTTACGGCGTCTCCAACGAACTCCTCGCCAGGTGGCTCGGTGGCTTTCCCGAGAGAGGGTGAGCGCAATCTCGCGAGACTGGGTGTGCGACTCGTTCCCATGATCAGACTCGGGACGGAGCAATCGGCTGAGCAGCTAGAAGACGATTACTCGGTGGATCGGCCAGTGAAGTTGTTGTCTTCTTGATCTGTGAAGATCCCTGAACGACCGTGTCGCGTTCGCCCAAGAGTAAACCTGGGGCACTGGGTGATGGCATTGATGCGGAACCGAACACCTGCGATCCGATCTCTGGTTTGGCTGAGGATTAAGACAAGACGCGATGTTCCTCGAAGCAAAACAACTGGTGTGTCGTCGCTTCGTGCTGCGCCGTTTGCGACTCGCAGCAGATCGCGCGGAACGCAGTTGACTCACCACATCTGCCTGTTTGCCGTGGAAATCCGGTGAGAGAGGCCACCGTTCTAGATGAGTTCAGACGGAACGGATCGCTGCAAGGGCGATGAATCTTGCGAGTCCGGCAGTCGCAACGCACCACTTGACTCCAGAGAGAGGTGGACAGAGCCAGCGATCAGCAGCCTTCGCAATCGCTTGGATGCTGCCTGTGGTTGGGCACGCAATTGTTCACCCCTGTCCATTGTACTCCGCGTGGGTATTGGATGCCTGGGCACCAACTCCAGCGCCAAGGACCTCGAAATAGCAGCGACTGCGGACGCGAGGACGAGCGCGCTCGGCTAATTTCGCGTGCGTCGCCGTCGTCGGTCTTACCACCATGCAGCGCGTCATCGTATCTCGAGCAGAACCCGCCGCGTCGGATCTAACGGGCGACCATGGGCGGCAAGAAGCTCGTGACGCTCGACATGGGCGCCGACTCCGGCGAGCGTATCAACTCGCCGCGCAGCCTCGAGGCGTGTCTGCGCACGGGCATCGAGCCCGACGAGCTGCTGCCAAAGTACGTGGCCTCGCTTGGTGGGTCTCCTCAACGATCGCGAGCTAACGACCCAGTGAGTAGATCGCCGAAGGACTTTTGGGACCGTCGAGGGAAGTACGGACTCGTGGAGAAAGAGGCCGCGACGATCCGCTTCCAGCACTTCGAGCAGCTCCGCCAAGCCAAGCTGGATGCTGTGCGCCGCGAGCGAGACGCGATGCTCTCGGAGTACGAAGGCGGCTCGCCGTCCACGAGGCACTCGCCTGGCAAGGGCAGCCGGTCGCCGACGTTGGCGATGGGGAAGCTGCGCACCCGATCCGCCGGTCCCCACACACGTAACCAGTCTCCGTCTCCCGGCAGCGGGGATTCCCCTGGAGACATTGGCGACTCGACCACGGTCATGCTCGAGGAGCGACGGCTGCAGCGCATGAAGCAGCGGCAGCAGAAGGAGATCCAGGGCGTGATCGAGATGGAGTCCAAGATGGCCAAGCTGCAGCTCGAGAACGCGCGCCGCACGGCCGAGGAAGTGCGCAAGAAGCTCGAGTACCAGAAGGAGCTGCGAGCCAAGCGCTCGCAGCTCATGGCGCAGAAGCATGAGCGCGAGCTGGCCAAGAAGAAACAGGAGGATCTCGAAGCCCACCAGCGCAAGCTGCGCGCCAAGCAGGAAGCCGAGAAGGAGAAGAAGCTGCTCGAGGAGGAGGACCGCAAGGCCCAGGACCGCAAGCGCGAGGCCCTCGCGCGTGAGATGGAGCGCAACGAAAAGGCCGAGGAGTTCCGCCGCCAGACCGAGGCGCTGATCAGGCAGCAGGAAGACGTTGTCGCGATGAACCGCGCCAAGATGCTCGAGAAGGAGAAGCAGGTCTTGTACAAGATGGAGGCCGCCAGCAAGCGCCGGCACTTGGAGGCGCTCGAACGACGCGAGAAGGCGAACGCGCGCATCCACCACGCGTCGCTGCAGAACCAGCTCAACTTGCAGCGGAGGAAAGAAGAGTTCGACCTCAAGCAGGCGGCAGCGGCCGAGCGCGCCAAGGAGATCCAGGCCAAGACCATGATGGAGCTCAAAGACCGCGCCGCGTTCCAGAAGAAAGAGGAAGAGATCCGCCAGATGCGGCTCGAGGCCGCGCGCAAGCACCAGCAGGACACGGTCTCCAAGATCGTGACCAAGCGCAGCGCCATGGAGCAGAAGCTCGAGCAGGTGTACATGGAGCGCGAGCGCGAGCGGCTGCTGCACTCGGTCGAGAAGGAGCTGTCGCAGGACGAGAAAACTAAGAACGTCGAGCGGCTCAAGCGCGTGGACGAGTACAATCGGATGGTCATGCTCCAGAAGATCGCCGAGGATGACGACCGCAGCCGCCACATCAAGGAGAAGAAGAAGGCGATCATGCTCGCACGGCAGAAAGTGGCGCTCGACTCGCTCATCCGCAAGCACAAGATCAACCAGGCCATGGAGCACCTGCGGCAGAGCAACAAGTGGGATAAGATCGAGGAGACACTGTACGCACTGTGATTTTTGTTGACGGTCGCCACGGAGAGGGCTGGGACGGCTGGGCCATGGAACTCACGTATAACGCTGATGTACACACTTGTTCATACCCCCCGTAGTGGAGCCGATGACCCCGACGTCGAAGCGTTCAGCTCATCGCCACCCAAGCAGAAAAACGCTGTCGTCAGACACATCACCCACGACGGCTGAGCTTGCCCAAAATCTTGTAAATATTGAGAGTAGTTAGATCACACTTTTTTGAACTCAATCGACCTCGATGATCTCCACTTTCGCGGCTTTGCCATTGGTATTGGTGGGTGGTCGGCTCGGTGCTGGCAGGATTGAGCCGCCACCTTCATCGTCCGTCTCGGTCAGATCGACGAGACCGCCACTGCTAGACTGGGTCGACCGGCTTGCTTGTGCCAAGAGCTGTGGTTGATTCGTGCCCAGTTGAAACACCGCGCCCACATCGCCCACGAGAAAAAAGTCACCATCGTCTCCGGCAACCAGCACAGCGTGTTCTGGAACCGCAAATGGGTATCGTGGGAATTCGGCTCTTGGAGACGTTGCGTCTCCTGGTCGACGAGTCGACAAATCTGGGTTCCGCATCGTGTCCAACCACGTTGGTTCATCCTTCTTCTCTGGCTTCGCAACTTTTGGCTTCTTTGCTGTAGTTGGTTTCGCCTTGGGTTGTTCTTGATTCGGTTGGTCTTTCGCTGAGTCTGGTGTGGTGGAAGGGAAAAAGTTCTTCACGCTCGGTGCTGTCTTCTCTTTTTCTTTCTTTTGCTGTTGGCGCAGTAACTTTTTCTCTTGCTTTTCTTTGAACCCGGGCGGATCTTTGATCTTTGTGTATGTGCCGCCACAGTTTTTCTGCCGCCATTGAGTAATCAGTGGATCATCAGCAAACCAAAGAACTCCAGATCTCGTCGCAAACACACCTCGTGGTCCTGCCACCAAGTGTCACGTGGCCCAGGCGGGCGATTCATTGCGCGCTTGACGAGACCAAAGTACGGCCGCTTGTGACGACACGGGCCCTGCCAAACCCACCAACACAGGCTTCGCTTAGTAAATGCAGAGTGAGTCAGCAGCAAACACCGCCGAACTCACGTCGCACTGCCACCAGTGCTGTCTGTACGTGTCCACCTCGTCGTGGAACGTGTGGTAGACCGTGATGACCGTACCGGCTGCTTGGTTAATGCGATTCATATGCGACTGGAAGACCGGTCCGTGGTCGTCTCGGTCTCTCACAGGGCTGAAGACGAAGATGAACGCGTGGATCATCTCGTGCTGCCGCCCACAACACATCAGTTTCGTCCATTCTCCCTTCATTCACTTGGCTCAGGGTACATACCAGAAGCGTATTGATCAAGTCACTACGGGGGCGAAGCTTGAGCAGCGGTTCACTGGGAATCAATAACCAAGCTCGTCAGTAAATTTTCTCGTGGGACCGCAGTAATAGCCATTGAAACCTCAATCGGATGGAGCAGAAGCCACTGCTCGGCTGGTAAGAACAGAGTCCCGCGCTGTGTGGACAGCCAGTTGTGTTGGTTATCAGCGTTGATGACTCGCGTGGAAATGGCGTAGCTCGTACCAGAGCGTCATGCGCTTGCTCCACTTGACCTCGCAGCCGTCGAGCTTCCCGAAGAAGAACATCGCGTTGTACTCCTATAGTAGCACCAACACATATCTTCAGTTCGAGCGCCTCGCGCAGCGTCTGTGCATGGAGGCTGGTACCAGGAAGAGCGCGTGGATGTCCGGGTTCGGATCTGCAAAGTCGTCCAGGAAAACGCCCATAACTCAGCTTCTATGGCGCTGATTCTGGCGGGAGAAGCGCGACGGCGTACCTAAATACTCGAACTCTGGCGCCAGCAGGTTCATCGCGCGTCTAGCGGTCAGATCGCACGCAGCGGACGCCTTCAGCGCTGGCGTCAGCTTCCGCTTCCCGCTCATTTTCAATCTGCCGTCGAATTCCACGAGCAGCAACATAAGCAAGGGAGAGTGATGGTCCTCCCAGCTTTCGAAAGTCAACGGTTAGAAACGTAGCAGAGTTAGTTCCTAACCTCCATCAGTTCATGGGTCCATGACCTTTCGCATCCTCTGGATCGCTTGCTGCAATTGCCATGCTTGGTCGCTGGCAGACGACGCCTCTGCTGCTGGGCCTCCTCGCACTGCAGCAGCGCTCCACTGTATGCGCGTCTAACGTCGGCATTTCCTCGCACAAAGCCAATCGGACCCGCCCACCAGGTCTCCACAACCAGTCGCACCGCCGGCTCGGCGACGGGCTCGAGTGCGACGTGCAGCTCTACAACGACTTTATCAACTCGGACGAAGGTGCAGACATCTTCATCATGGCGACCATGTGCGAGTCGCGCATCAAGTACCTCAAGGAGGTGCGCGCGGGCAAGTACGGCCCCATCGAGCAGAGCGATCTGCGGACGGTCATGTGCTCGAACGAGTGTCTCGCGAGCGACTCGCTCCACCAGCTCGCGATGGCCAAGTCGCGTTGCACGTGCGCGCAGGTCTCGGCGAATACGTGCATCACACACGACTTTTGCCTCGAGAACTCGGCGCGGTTACTGTGTACCCATCTCGGCGAGTGCGGCCACTGGAACTGCGAGCTCGAGGACTTCATGTGTCTCCGTAATGAGTGGGGCCGCTACTACGCGTGTGACGCGCTGTCTCTTCGACTAGGGACCTTCGTGTTTACTGTAGGCGTCGTTGCTCTCGTGGATCTCTTGTGAAAGAGAAGATAACCTGAAGGTTACCATTTGGGTTATAGTGAGGGTTACATTGGCGTCCTGTATGAAAGATGACCATGGTCGAGGTGGAGTGGCGAGTCTGCACAGATGCTTCGCTGTCCGATACCATCGCTCGAGGTGTGTTCCCAGCGCTGTGGCTGCGTAAAGATGACACTGTGTCGTCCGGCGAGTCGATCGGTGTGGCGGTGAGCACTCTACACCCGGAGATCATCCCGGAAATCCGCCGAGAAGCCGAGAAGCTCCTCCAACTTGAAGGCTCAGAGATCAAGGAATGCTCCTTCCAGCTGAAGGCTTCAGCGTTGGGACTCCGGGCAGCCGATGGGAGCGATGACTTGTACTGTGCGCTGAAGGCATCAGGCCAGCCGGACGCAATTGCAGACGAGGAGAGTCGGCTGCATGCGTCCTGGTTCGATGCCAAGCTGCACCGCGCCGAGTTCCATCGCCAGCGTGGCAACGACCGCTTCAAAGCCGATGAGATCCAGCGAGCCGTGAGCGCCTATAAGAGAGCGCTCGACTGGCTCGAGTGCCCGAAGTCCAAGTGCAAGTTCTCATCCGAAGAAGAAGAGCGCGTCAACGCCATCGCGATTCCCTGCCACGCCAACCTCGGGACCTGCCACTGGAAGCTCGCCAATATGGATGCATGCATAGACCACGCCTCGCGCGCGCTTGGGCCCGACCCGTCGCACACGAAAGCCCGCTATCGACGCAGCCAGGCGTATCTCCAGACCAAGCAGTTCGACGTGGCCGTGGAAGATCTGGAGGCTGTCGTGGCCACCGATCCTGACAGCAAGCTCTTCGCGTCGAGCCTGGCAAAGGCCAAACACGCGAAGCAGCAGCACAAGGCCAAGCAGAAGCAGGCGCTCGCGTCGGCGTTCAGTGAATAAGCAAAAACGAAGGGAAGACGAGTTTGGTTCGCCAGAAGAGAGAGAGAGAAACCCCTAGAGAGCTCATTTTCTCCATGTATTACAGTTTCGGCATCCATTCCGAGAAGGGCATCATCGAATAGCAAGAGGGAATGAGACGCTTACTCGTCCTGGGCGGCGGCACCAGCGCGCGTGTAGATGAGCTGCGCGTGGTGCGAGAGGACCTTCTGGATGAGGCCCTTCTCCTCGAGCTCGTGGATCGAGGCGCGGGCGAGCGAGGCCGTGACCTTAAGACGCTCGACGACGGCCGAGGCCGAGATGAGCTTCATCTTCGGCACCTCGACGAGAAGACGCTCGTAGGCCTCCTGGTCGTAGAGGACCTTGTTGGCGACCTTCTCACGGACCTTGCCCTTCGACCACTTCTTCTTGCCCTTGTTACGGCCACCGGCCATGGCCGCAGCCATCTTCTGCTCCTTCGTCTTCTGCTGCGTCTTCGGCGGCTACAGAGGCAAGGCGAGAGGTCAATCCACTGCTCACGCGCCCACAACGGTCAGCACCACAGCGCAGCGACGCCTAGCAAGCAGCCAGGCGATGGGGATTGCGAACACTCGACAAACTGCATCATCTCGCCTCCTCACGCTCGCCAACCAACCGCGCCCGCCACGCCACCACGCTCGCCACGTGCATGCTCAGTCGCTCCGCATCGTCCTGTTCGCCGTCCTGTTCCACGGTCAAGCGTCGCGCACCAGCCGCCTCGGCGTGTTGACTTTGCGCGGCTCGTTCGTCGCCAATTCGTATCGGATCACGCCCACAGCGCCAGTGGCGGACGCGCCGCGACTCGCCGCACGCGCTCGTCGCACTCGCATTCGCTTCCCCATCGCCGCTGAGCCGCCGCGCGCGGCGCCTCGCAGTGCCTGCTTACCATGGTTGCTTCCTCTCTCTACTGAGCTCCCTGATAGAGTGGCAAGTGGCTGACACCAGCAGCCTTCGCCTGGACCCGAATGGATGGCTGGTTCCAACGTCAGGCTTCTGACTGGGCAATAAGACCGGGCCTGGAGAAACCCTACCCACGATGCGAACCGGAACCGGTTCACGTACGAACCGTACTTAGTAGGATTCGGATCAGAATGGGTCAGATTTGGTCAGATACGAATCAGATCAACAGGGTGCTGCCCAACGGAAGATGGGCAGAGCGTCATGTGCGCAGACACCAAAGAGACCTCGAACGAATACCAGATTGACACAAGTGATGTCTGCTGTCGCTAGGTACCGTGGCTGTGTATGGAAGCGGTGATAATGGAGATGCTCCACTAAAACCGCTTCTGTCTTCGTAACCGCCACCCCCGTTGAACGGCCTCCGTTGCATTCATGATACAATGGCGGACGGTGACGAAGCGGAGCGGCTCTCTCCGTTGCTGCTCCGACAGGCGGTGCGCGTCGCGTGTCCGTTTCGACGAGAGGTCGGTCGATCCGCATTAAGTAGTACCACGTCGGAGAAGCTGCAAGTGGTCTACGACCCCACGTTTGATCGCTTCTTTCTCGCTGAGAAGCCGACGCCCGCGGAGCCAGCCGCGCCAATCAAGTCTCCAAAGCCCAAGCGCAAGAAGGCAGAGCCTCTCGTGGCGAAGAAGAAAGCAGTGGCGGCGTCTGTGCGATGGGAAGACCTGATCCTGCCTCCCAAGTCGACCGCCAAGCGGACTGCGGACTCGGTTGTGTACGACTACTCTGGCCTGATAGCAACGGACGTCAAAGCGGCAGCAGTCAGTGGAGACAGTCCCACGACCGTCCAAACGGTTGGAGACACTAGCGATGTGAAGCAAGAGGTGCCACTTGTCGAACCCTTTCAGTCATCGATAGAGCCTGGTGGGACTGGAGGAAAGCTGGAGCAGGTAGCAGCCAACGATGCAGCGAGTCCGCCGGAACATCCAACACCGGAATCCGTCGGGACAGTCTCACCCCAAGAAAGTGTTTTTGTTCTCCCGTCTGAAGTATCCGCTAAGAGTTTGACGATCAATCCAGAGCAAGCGGACGAAGCCACCATCGTTCTAGATAGTGCAGTTCCACCCCAACATCCCGGACCAGCAGCCCCAGTCAGTTCCTCGACTCCACGAACACAAACACGCGAGGCCCCCACGGATGTGCAGAGCGAACGACCAGCTCAGCCGGTTGATCCTGCCATAAATTCGGCTGGGCCAGCAACCGCCGGCGGTCCAACAGAAGTCAAATCGCCCGAACAAATCGACTCCGTGGCAACATCGCCCCCGAGCGAGAACGTAGTCGAAGTTGCTAATAGAGAGAACGCACTCGCTCTGCACCTGGATCTGGCAAAGCTCCAAGACAATCAACCTGCGTCCGTACCGAGGCCTCGGTCGTCGCTTGGAAAGAGCCCCAAGCGAAGGAACAGAGTGGCCAACTATGAGCGCCACTTCGCCGAGGCCGCGGCAAGCGTCTCTTCGGCGTCTCTCGCCGCTTCGTGTCTGCGTGTGGACAACCAAGAGGAAAATCAAGTTCGCTGGCAAGGCGACGTGGTCCACGTGGACGTCGATGTCCCAGTAGGCGAGGATGAGATGACGGATTCAGAACGGCAGCCGCACCGCAACCGACAACGACAGTGCTATCAGCCGATGAGTCACATCTACAGTCTGAAAGAACTCATGCGGATCCGCCCACACGCCGACGGGTTTCGTCACGTCAACGAAGGATGCACTTTCACCGAGTTGACGTCCTCGTCGTCTTCCTCTGAGTCGGAGGAAGAGCAGATCGCGGTCGTGCAACTGGCCTCGAGCTCGGACGACGAGGACGGCGCTGCATTCAAACGCGGAGACAGCGTGCTCTTCTTCGCTCGCCACCGGTGGTTCACGGGCACGATCCTCAAACGCATCAAAGCTTCGTGGTTCTACGACATCCGCGCCGCCAATGGCAGCGTCTTCGAAGCCGTCCAGGCCAAGCGGATCCGCCTCTTCGACCGAGACGACGAGCCAACGTACACGTTTGAGGTCGGCGACCGCGTGCTATGGCAGCCAGAGCTCGGTAAACCCCACGCTGAGCGACTTCAGAGCTACAGAGCTCGCGTTTTGGTGATACGACGGCCGTCCACGAAGATAAATTCGAGAGACAGGCGTCATCAGGCAAAGAGATACGATCTCGAACTGCTCACGGGCCGTGTGGTCAAGAAGGCTCCCCACGCTGAGCTGAGGCCACTGTACCGTCATCGCATGTAGCTTGTATGGTCGCCAGGTATAGAACGGCGAACTTTAATGGTGTTGTTAACCACCGTTGCAACTATCCTTGCCGAAGCCTCGCGTCGTCTCATACAGAGGGAGATTTGTATGGACACCAAAGACGCAGTGGATGGCCATGGATAACAAGAACACCGCCAGCTCAGTTGGTTGAAAGTAGTCGTCCATTGTTTTTGGCTAGAAATACAGTTCCTGCGAATCTTCGTCGTGATCACCCAAGAGCGGCTCGTGAAAGTCCTCACTCTCGATGCGGCCATCTCCTCTCAGACCATCAGTCGACTCGTAAAGACTGGAATCCTCGAATCTCCGATTCGCCATCCTCGCACGGCTCTCAACGGCGGCGGTAGCAGATCTGAAGTATCCTTCCACCACATTGTTCGGGCTGGGCAGAGCAAAATGAAGCACAGGCTGCGGAGTCACAATAGGCTCGCCAGAGGCCACTTCCCCGACGAGACTGCGTGCACGCGAGATTACGGGGACGCTGGTGCAGAGATGGTGGATAGCCCCAATAGAGAAGATCTCCCAGACGCCGTACATAGCAAGGAAGACAGTGGTTTTGGTTTGAGACAGCTCTTGAGGAATCAACGGTTCCGAGTCTTTGTCGATAACTGTGAACGCGAGCATCGCGAACGTGGCGCCACGAAGGATCAGCACGAGCGAGAGCGTCGTCAGCACAATAACAATCGTGTGGATACTGCGTGGGCTGAGCACCAATAACCGTCCGGCGTCGCGTTCGTGCCACATGACTTCGGCTGCGAGGCCTTGAAACTTTAACAACGTGGCCCCTGACGCGATCCAGACAGCGGCAAAGTACTTGAGCGAGAGCCCCGTCCACTCACGTGGCGTAAGTGACGACTTGCTCGATTCTCGTAAATGAGCGACAAGCGCCACGGCACCGACGAGGAGACCGGTGAAGACGATGAAGAGTATCCGGCCGGTCAGCGCCGTGCCGTCGAAGCGGATCGGCCACACACGGAACAGCGTGACATGCGCTAGGAAGAACAACACATAGCCAGCGAGCACCGAGACAAGCGCGCTCGGTAGTTCCAGCCAGAACCATAGCCAGCGCCGTTGAGTCGTCGAGTCACCTGGTCGTTGAACGAGAGGATGCCAGTCAGCTTGAACATGGATCGCGACAAAGAATGCGAAGCGCGCGGCCGCGATCGCGAGCCCCAGCAGCAACAGCGGCGTGTGCCACGTGCACGTGAGCTCAACCCACGCGCGTGAGCCGCTGTGGCGCTTGCGATGCGCTGCCGTGACGGCGTGGACGCGCCAGGCGCGTCGCACGAGCAACGCGAAGAGGCCACCGAAACAGACCAACGCCGGCGCGCTCGCGCTCGCGCTCGCGCCCGCGAGAACGCTCACTGGCATCGCCACGCCGAGCAGAGTGCGAGCGGCAGGTGGCTCGAGGCAGAAGGGGCTCGGCGGGACGAGGAGCAGGTGCGCGACGAGGCCTTCCGTGCGGTCGAGAAGCGAAGAGCTCCTTCAATGGCCGCCGTGACGAAACAAGGTGAGCTCGAGTCTGACCGTCACTCTGCGGAACTCCGTCTCACCTGGTTTTGAAAAACTGATGTAATCAACTCTTCCGGCTGAGTTTGATTCTCGAGATCGTTCAACGTTGGGACGAGGGAGGCATTCATGCGGCGGTTGGTGCGTGGCTGCGCTGCCTCCGAGCGGGTCTCTCTGGCTGCCACGGGTGGCCCATTCGGCAAATCGCTCCGTGCAGTTCACTTCGCCCCGAACCATGTTCTCGACCTGGGATCTCGTGCGTCCGACGCTCTGGCACCCGATGTCGATGCTGGAGCAGTCTATGATGGATCTCGACACCATGGCCAACCAGATGCTCGGCTCACGCTTCCCGCTGAGCGAGTCGATGCTCGCGGCGCCCAGTACGCGCGGCGACGACGAGTTCTTCCGCGACTTGCCCGTGACTGAGCGTGACCAGGAGCCGGCCGACAAGCAGCCCGAGGCGCAGCGCGAAGGCACGCGCGCGTTCTCGTCGTACTCATTCAGCAACTCGTCGGTCGTGGACGACAAGGGCCAGCGCGTCGTGAGCACGCGCCGTCGCTACGAGGACTCGACCGGCCGACTCAAGGCCGTCCACGAGCGCGAGATGGCCGGCAAGCGTCTCAAGACGA
Organism: Pythium scleroteichum; assembly: GCA_023335855.1. Taxonomy (NCBI): domain Eukaryota; phylum Oomycota; class Peronosporomycetes; order Pythiales; family Pythiaceae; genus Pythium; species Pythium scleroteichum. Next base: position 11,979 of record JAADVR010000829.1, read on the forward strand.
TCTGGAGCCGCAAGAGCAAGGACGACAAGGGCGAGCACCACTCGATCTGCTCGGAAGGCTCGGCCGACGAGTTTGAGGCCATGTGGAAGAAGACGCCGTTCGGTCTCGCGCAGGAGAAGAAGAATGAGGAGATCAAAGCGAAGGGCGAGAAGACGCCCCACGGTGGCAAGCACGAGCCGTGCTGCACGTCCGAGCACCCGGGCCAGGCCTGCCCGAAGACGCCGCAGCAGCAAGGTCAGCAGGGCAGCACCGAGTCGATGCTCAAGCACCAGAGCCAGGGTCAGCAGACGCAGACGCAGCCGATGGAGCCGTGAGCAGGACGAGGGAATGAGAGAACGCTGGAGAGCGTGCATTTCAGTGAGGTTTTGAAACACCCCCAGTTTAACAGAGACCAAAAAAATGTTTGGCAATTATTCACGAACTTCTTTGAGTACATGTGAGTGTTGAAACCACTCACCTATTCCAGTACACCTCCTTTACAGAGACGAAACCTTTCGAGACTTCCTCTACAAGAGATCTTCCAGAGCCCGAAACCAAAAACAGAAACGATCCGAAAAGGTGCGGGCGTGGCTGCTTCCAACGGCCGATCGCCCAGGCTGGGTCTTATCAGCCGCGTCGCGTCGCCTCGATCCTCTTCCCTCTCCCTCCCACTGCTACGTAGCGAGAGCCACCTCTGCTCCGGCAGGGTCTCACCCCCATTGCTGCGAGTCTCCTTTGTTCCAATTCAGAACCTTCCTTTACGTGGTCTTGCCTCGGCCATCGGCAGAACAGTCGCCGAAGGCCGCTTCGTGCTCTTCCTATTTCCGGCGTTCTCAGGATCTCGCTGCGTCTGGGTCCGGCCCAAGCGACGGGGGCGGAACAGATCTCTCCAGCCACTCGCGCTTTCGCGTTGCTGCCATGCCGCTGCCGTTCTCGTTCGGCGGCTCGTCGTCCTACTACCGACTGCCCAAGCGCAAGTACAGCGGCTCGGTCGCCGACCTCTCGAGTTTGAGTGCGAGCCAGTGCGACGTGGTCGTGGACGCTGACGGCGCTGCGTGCGACCTCGTCAAGCCAAGCCAGTGGGCCGTCGATGCGAGACTCAAGGCATCCGCGAGCTCCTCCGGGTCGTGGCTCTGGTTCTGCGGTGTCTGTCGCACCGTCGACCTGCGTGAGCTCGCGGGCTTCGTCGTGTGGGAGGCGCTGGTCGTGCTCACGGTCGTGCTCGCCGTGTCGTCGTGGATCGCGTTCTTCCGCTTGGTCGTGGCGCCCGAGGACCCGGGAATGCGCGCCAAGCGCGGCGCCGCGTGGGCGACCTTCACGGTGCTCGTGGCGTACGCGAGGCGGTGTCTCCACGCGCAGAGCTCGCCGTGCATGCGCTCGCTCGCCGACCACGCCGAGATCTTCGTGGGCGTGTCGCTCGTCATGGTCTTTTCGACGAACGTCGCGTTCTACCTCCACAAACCATCGTCCGAGCCGCTGCGTGACCTCGGCTTCATGCTCATCCCGGCGCAGGACGACCACTCGCCGTGGCGCCCGCTCAGCGACCTCATGACCGCGCTGCTGCCCATCCTCTTCATGATCCAGAGCTACCTCATGACGCGCGAGAACCGCTGCCGCGTCATGACGACGTTCTTCCGCGTCGCCACCGTCTGCTACGCGCTGCGCACACTCACGGTCTCGCTGACGTCGCTGCCGGGCCCCGCGCCGCACTGCCGCCCAGGCAGCGCGCTCTACTACCCGCCCGAGTCGTGGCTCGACGTGGTCACGCGCGTCGGCCCCATGTACGGCAAGTTCTTCTCCTGCGGCGACCTCATCTTCTCGGGCCACATGGCCTACACCAACACGGCCATGCTGCTCTACCTGCGCACGCTCGACCGGTACTTCGACCGCTTCTCACGGCTGCGCTGGGCGGCCGGCGGCGCCTACATGCTCGCGCTCGCCGTGCTCTGCATCTCGGGCCGCAAGCACTACACCGTGGACGTCGTGCTGGGCGCCATGATCTCGACGCTCGTCTTCTTCCACTTTGAACACGGCTGGGTGCCCGTCTGCCTGCAGCCTCCCGAAGACTACGTCGTGATGCTCAGTCGCCAGCTCAGCGGGAGACGCCGAGGCACGTCCACAGCCTCGACGGTCTCGGGCCGCAGCAAGTCGGACATGGATTTGTACGAGGACGACGAGGAGACAGCCGAGCCGCCGCTCAAGCGGATCGTCGTCGTCGACGCCGAGAAGGACGGTGGTGGCGTGGCCATAGATTTTATCTGCTGAGAACTCGTCTCTAGAACTAACGTTACCCTCCCGAACGAAAAACAAAAACAAGAAGTGACTTGTACCATACAGTATTCGAGTCTGGCACTGGCGTCGACGAGGGAATGAGACCGTTCTCACTGCGACACGGTCTTGGCGATGCGCTGGTCGGCCTCGAACCAGAACTGGCAGCGGCCGCTGTGGTTCGGGCCCTGCGCGCCCGTGGTCTCGAGCGTGAGGTTCTGCTGGAGAAGCAACTGCGTCTTGGCCGCCGTGTACACTGGCCACGCGAACGGGGCGTCGCCGCTGCCGTTCGGGTCGGCGGTCTTGAAGAACTGGGTCCAGTAGCCCTGGATCTGCTTCACCAACGGCTGCGAGGCCGCGTCTGCCGGCAGTTGGGCGACGTTGTTGAACACGTACGGAATCTCAGCGGCGTGCACAGCCAACCCCTCGGACGAGAGAACGTTGAAGCGGTAGCGGTACGTCGGCGTCGCCGGGTGCGCGGCGAGCTGCACGGACATGAGCTCGCTCGGACAGATGAACGTGATATCCGAGAAGCGCTGCGAGGCCTGGTGGCGCGTGTCTGGGAAATAGGAGAGCGCGTAGAGCTCGTCCACGCGCGCGTACTCGGCGTCCGTGAGCAGCGGGAACGCCGAGCGTACCCAGGCCTCGAAGGTCGGGAACGTCGAGTAGGGGCTCGAGAAACTCCAGCCTTCGTCCGTGTTAGAGCCCACGATGGTCGGCA
>JAADVR010000830.1:0-14942 GCA_023335855.1 Pythium scleroteichum
TGGAAGAGCAAGAGTCCGGCGTCCATGCGGTTTGGTGGCCAGTCGTTGGAGTTTGAGTTTTACCGAACGAGTCGCTCCGCATCCCACGAATTGACGACAAGAATGTGTGTTGAAGCAACTCAGCTTGCTCTCCCTGTAAACATGCGATGGGAGTACTGTTTTGCGAGTGTATTACCGGATTCGATCTTCGATCAGATCGTGATCGCTAGTTACAACTCGCTAGATGACCGCCAGGCAGGCCCGGATTGGATTCTGTACGAGAGGAAAGACATGTTTGCATGCCGCGTCATCATCGCTCGAGACACCACAACCAAGAAACGCGTGGTCCGGCTCGAGGCCGTTGCGGTTGGTCCGTCTGTACCGCTATGGACGTTGTTCAAGCGTCTCTGTGGCGCACTGGAGCGCGTGCTGCGTGGTTTCCGAGGGCTGGTCGTGTCTCGCTGCGCAATCAAGGACACTGGCGAGCCTCGCAATCTGGACGACGTCGTTGGCTACTGGATGGACCAGGCGCCAGACGACCGCGAGATCGCGAGCTGGCTTCCACCGACGCTTGATTGGTATCAGAAACTTCGACAAGAAGCGACGGGCCACGGCTGGTAGGAGACGAAGGCACATCGATGTGATATATGTGAGTAGCTTTTGGTAATCTCAAGTTCTCAGTTCAAGACCGAGAGAGAATCCCATAGCACACGGTGTGCCTCGAGGTGTGGCAACCGAGGCTTCGTTCGAGATGAAGAAAGTGACTCGACGCGGCACTCGAGCGCGTCCTGCGTCACTGTCGTGGATTGATCGTGAGTATCTTTGGTCATACAATAATTGCACGACCAGAAGGCGTAGTGCTGTTGCTGAGACTACTCTAGAACTTGCATCGCTGTGATGAATAGTCGGATGCCAATCCACTGACACTTGTGCCAACACCCCCACAACAATCGCGGTGTGATTCCGCCAACCACACACACGTTCGTGTCCACCACGGTGATTACATCGAGTAACTCGCACATAAAACGGTCAGTTGAACCTCTGAATACTGCTCCTTTAGTTTGTATCTGCTGGGTAGTTACGTAAACGGACCTGTCAAACATAGTTCCGGTGATCACCTGAGACGATCGTGGTCCTGTCTCCACCTAAAAAAATTTGATTTTTTTTCCTGATTTTTCCACACACAAAATTTTCTCATTTTCTACCTGTCGCACCTATTTCTCCTTCTTTTTTGCACCAATCAAAAACACTGCACCCACGTTTTCCTCCTCCTTTTCCACCAATCCGAATCGCTGCACCCACTCTCTCCCTCTCCAACTCATTAGGGACCATCACTCTGCCCGACACTGGCTGGAAAAGGAACCGGCAGGCGACTCGTCATTGTGGATCCTGCGCTCTCGCTCTCTCCATTCTCAATCTCAATCTCAATCTCTCCCAGCGCCATGTCCTCGGCCTACTCGTGCTGCGATATGGGGCTCTTCGACTTTTTCCGCCGCTCCTCGCGCGCGCGCAGCAAGACGAGTGAGGTGGCGTCGACCGGTGACGGTTCAGTTTCAGTTTCAGTCGCCGACGACGACCTGGCGCCGCGCCGCTCGCTGCCGGACGCCAAGGCCGTGGCGGCTTCCTCGCTCGACTCGTGCGCGACGACGGCGTCCATCGAGTCCGAAAGCGACGGGCTCGTGAGCGGGGGCAGCGAGGGCGAGCCGCCGGCGTCGCTCGGCAGCATCCACAACTACGACATCGTGCGCGAGCTCGGGCGCGGCGCCACGGCCGTCGTGCAGCTCGGGCGCCAGAAAGACGGCGAGCAGCTCGTGGCGCTCAAAGTGTTCAAGACGTCGCTGCTCAAGAAGATGCGCGAGGTCAAGCGCGTCGGGCGCCGCATGGTCGTGTCCACGGCGCTCGACAAGGTGCAGGTCGAGATCGCCATCATGAAGAAGCTGCAGCACCGCCACTTGCTGAATCTGCTCGAAGTGTTTGACGACGACGCCGAGACGCTCGTGCTCATGCTCGAGTACGCGCCCCATGGGCAGATCATGCAGTGGGACGCCAACGAACGAGTCTACCGCGCCAACGAGCACGTCGGCGTCTTCGACGAGCCGGCGCTGCGCACGTGCGTGCGCCAATTGCTGCTCGGGCTCGAGTACTTGCACAACAACTCGATCTGCCACCGCGACCTCAAGCCCGAGAACATCTTGCTGGGCGAGGACGGCGTGTACAAGATCGCTGACTTTGGTGTCGCGCATTTGTTTGAAGAGGAGAAGGCGGCGGAAGACAACCAGGCGCCGCCGTCCTCGGGCAAGAAACGCGGCGTTGTGTCGACGACCGCCGGCACGTACGCGTTCATGGGGCCCGAGACGCTCAAGGGCGGCGAGTACAGCGCCTACGACGCCGACGTGTGGGCGCTCGGCATCACCATCTACGCGCTCGCGTTTGGCAAGATCCCGTACTACCACCAGGACGTGGTCGAGCTCTTTGAGATGATCGAGACGCAGCCGCTGGATCTGGGCGACGACAACAACAACGCGGCGATCTCGGAAGGACTCGAGACGCTGCTGCGCGGCATGCTCGAGAAGAACCCGGAGCAGCGCTGGAGCATCCAGAAGTGCAAGGAGCACGCGTGGCTCCACGAGGATCTGGACGCCGCCGCCAAGGATGAGTTCTTGAACGTCTCGCACGACCAGGTCACGGTCAGCGACGAAGAGGTGGCGCGCGCCGTGACGCGCGTGACGTCGATGAACGTGCTGCTCCGCGTGCAGATGGGCGCCAACAAGTGGAAGCGCAAGGCCATGAAGTCGCTCGACATGAACAAGCGCGCGTCGCTCTCGTCGCAGCCGACGATCGACGAAGGCGGCGAGCGGCTCTCGGTCGCCAGCGAGCGCTCGAGCTTCGCCAAGGCCTCGGCAGACCAGCCAGCGGCGCCTGCCGAGAAGCCTGCAGCTGCGCCACAGGACAACCAGCTCGAGCTGTAAAACAGATCCGACTTCATGTGCATTTTTATCGTAGTGTTTGACTTCATAACCTATCGTAATGGCCGCTTTTTGCTCAGTCGCCTTTGTGCGATCCACGTCGCGTGTCGATCACGCACGGATCTGGGTGGTGGCCATGGAGAAGAGGCCGACGGACTTTGCTGGGAGGATGCTACAAGCCATGGCCACCGTCCCAGCAGTCAATCGAGTTGGCTAGGGTATCCGCCACCTCGCTGGGAAGTGGGAAATGATTTCTCTGCCTCGTGAGAAGTCCGTTGCTGACGTTCTGCATCTCGAACGTCAACCAATTCCACTCGGATCATGATTCCTCGCGGAAATCGGGTCGTAACCCAAGTACCTGCTTTAAGGACCTGCTTTGCAAGGAACGCCATCAAGATCAATACGGAAACTATGCATTTTGGCTCACGTCAGCCAGCTGCGCTGCCTAAAGCGTCCTACATGATCTCCTCCATGAGCTCGTTGATAACGACGTTGACGTCGCCGTTGTGGGTTTCCAGCGACTGAATCGCCGTGGCGGTGGTCACATCTGGGAAGATGCCGCGGATCACGTTGAGCTGCTCCGCCCACTTGATCTCCGCATCCGAGAAGGCGACTTCCACCGCCGCAGGCGCCGGCACGGCAACCTCCGGCTCGGTGGCTGGCAGCTCAACGGCAGGAGTCTCCTCGACCTTCTCCTCGGGCTGAACAGGGGCGGCGACGACGGTCGGCTCTTCCGCCACCACGACCGGCGCCGGGGCTGGTGCCGGCGCTACCGGCTCGGGCTTCTTCTCTGGGATGAAGGTCTTCACGAACCGCTGCGCGAACGATGAGATGCCGCTGGCCGCCGACTTGAGGCCGTCCGACGTCTCCTCGAGCACCTGCTCGAACGGCTTCTCCTGCACAGCAGCGCGCGCTGCCTCAAGCGTGTCCTTGGCGTCGGTCGCGGCCTGGCTCAGCGCCTCCGTGGCGACGTCCACGCCCTTCCACTCCTCCTGGCGCACCTTGTCGACCGTGTGGTTGAGCGTCACGACGAGTCGCTCAACCGCCTCGATCAACGGGTCCGCCGGGTTCGCGTGGCCGCCAGCCGCCGCCGCCGCGCCCTCGCGCGCAACGGCCGTGAACTTGAGCGCCTTGAGCTCGTCGTTGTTGCCGCTGAGGAAGACGCGGCAGGCCTCGACGAACTCGGCGTCCGAGCAGACGTTGAGCGTGTCGCCCTCGGCGTCCGTGTACTTGATGACGAAGGACCCGGGCGCGAGGCGGAACGTGCGCACAAAGAGCTGCGTGAGCGCGTCGAGCGTGAAGCCGTTGAGGTCCACGCGCAGGCGGTGGAGGTCTCCGTTGAAGCCGATCTTGACGGCGACGAGGTTCGGGTCCATGGCGCTTTGGTGTTCTTGAGCTTCTCTCCGTTTCTCTCTCTCGTTCTCTGTCTGGGCGGGTGCGACAGAGAGAACAAGACCAACCCAGTATCTCCATAAATAAATACCCTTTTCTTTTGAAGGAATGTCAGAGTGTGTGCTTTACCACTAAAACAACGGATGACTGCCTCTGGAAATGGATATAGGGAGAACCAGCAGGCCATCAGCAGTTCTTCAACACGACGATCCGAGGAAATCGAAGCAAGAGTGGAAACACCATCAAGAGCGAGGACGTCCCGCAGCATGATGCAGCAGCAAACGCTCGGTGAAGCGTCGATCAGTTGCTATTACTGGTCCGTTATTCAGTCGGTGGAAACGCACAATTTTTTTCGATGTGGATCCGTCATAACTTTATGTGCAAAAAGATAGAAATGGCGCGCGAAACTACGACCCTAATATAGTGAAGGAGGGGCTCTCCCCGAGCGATTTACTGGTTCTTGCACTCTGGCGGCTTCTCGGTCGAGTTGCCGTCGAGCGCCGGGAACTTCTTCTTGCCCTTGCGCGGCTTTGGGGCGTCGTCGTCGTCGTCGTCGTCCGACTCGTCCTCGTCCTCGTCGTAGTCCTCGTCGTCCTCCGGATCGTAGTCCGAGTCCTCCTCCACGGCCTCGCCCGTGAACCACAGCAGCGCCTGCGGCACAATCGACTCGTGGATCGTGAAGCCGATCTCGAAGTCGCCGCTGAGCTGGCGCATGATGATATCGCTCTGTTTGGTCAAAGATACAATGGGTACACATTAGCTCGCCGCGCCACATGGGTACATCATGCCACGCAAAAAGGCACGTACATCCTCGTCGTCCTCCGACGGCATCTCGACGGGCGTGAAGAACTGGAAAAAGCTCTCGCACGGCTCGGTGCGCGACACGACGCGCGTCTCCTTGCTGCCCTTGGCGCGCTGCTTGACCTTCTTGGTGACCTCGCAGAGGTTCTGGCCGTCCTTCCACTCGATCGGCGTGCCGATCACGTTGCGCAGCACGGCCTCGCCCGACTCGGAGGCCTCACCAATGTCGTACTCCTTGGTGAGCACCTTGTTGGAGAAGACCGGGTTCTCGGCAAACTCAAACTCGAGCTTGAAGCCGTTGTCGGTCTCGTGGCTCGTCGAGCGCACATCAATAAGGAACTCGAGCGCCTGCAGGTCACGCTCCTGGATCATCTCGGCGAGCGCCGAGTGGTTCATGAGCGCGCGCACCCAGAAACCGGGCACGCCCTTGACATCCTCGGCGGCCTCCTCGGCCGAGAGGCCCTCACCCTTGGTCACGGCCTCGACTTCCTTCGTGCCCGAGACGATCTGCGCGCGCTCCGAGTAGAGCGGCTGGTAGAGCTTCTCGTACTTGAGCTCGAGCAGCTTGCGCTCCTTCTCAAACTCCTCTTCGATCTTGGCCTGCTTGTCCTGGAGCTCGCGCAGCGCCTCGACGCGCAGCTGCACCTTCTTGGGTAGGTTGGCGAGCTCGTCCTCGATGTCGAGGCCCTCGACCTGGCCCGCGAGCTCGTTCACGGGCTGGAAGCCACGCCCGTCGTTCTGGTCCACCTCCACAACCGCGTCCTGGTCCGCCATGGTGCTTGAATTGCGAAGTGACGTCGGGCTGATGGCTGCGCTTCTCCACCACTCCCTATCTCCACGGCAGCAGTCGTAGTGAGTTCTTCTTCGACCCTGCGAGAGAGCCACGAACGGCGATCAAAGCAAGTGCAATTTCATTGTGTCTCGCCGAATATAAATTCTCACAGGGCTTTTTAGGTTGCAAATCTGAGTGTAATACGATTCGACAAGGCAGAACAACATAGGTCACGGGTGGAGACGAGAGAGGGAGGTGCGGTGTTTGGCGTTTTTACGGCTGGATCCCATCCCCTTCTATCCGCCGCGTCAGGGACCAACCGTCCGAGCGACTGGCGAGCGTAATTACCCCTCTGGACCATCTATGTAGATATGGGTTGATCCATGGCCGTTGCACACTATTTGCATCCCACCGGCCCTAACATAGTGTGGTATACACTATGCCACCCAAGGTGGCTCCGCTTGCTGGCTCCTCCAGCGTGGACCAACTTTGAAGTCGGAGCAACGGAGGAGGACGAGGAGACCGCCGCGCCGATCGCCGTCCACCATGAGCGCCAACGGGAGCGCCACCAAGCGCCGCGTCGCCTACTTCTACGACTGTACGTGCCTCTCGCTCGCCTCGCGCCACTCGCGCGCTCCACTACGCCCGCGAACGCGAGAAAACCCGCGTGATTCCGTAATCAGATTTGGAGTCTTGCTTTCGCGGACGCTCGTTTCAGGGAGACGCAAGCAGACCGCGAGGGAGCACGCTGGGAGCGCTGACTGACGAGATGTGCGCTGCTGGCTCTTGTAGCCGAGGTCGGCAACTACCATTACGGCCAGAACCACCCGATGAAGGTAGGAGCGATGGTGTTCTCGGAGAACGGAGATTAGCGTGGAGGGAACTGACCACGAGAACTATTTGCGATTTTGCTCTCCATAGCCGCACCGCGTGCGCATGGCCCATAACCTCATCGCCAACTACGGGCTCACCAAGCACATGCAGATCTTCGTGCGTTCTCGCTCAATCCCGCCATGCGAATTAGCTTGGTCTGCATCTCACCCTGTTGAGCTAAACTAATTTCGTGCGTGTTGTTTTGATAGCGGCCTCGGCTTGTCGAGTGGGAAGAGCTCACCCGTTTCCACTCGGATGACTACATCCACTTCCTGCGTCTTGTGACGCCCGACAACATGCACGACTACCTGCGTCAGCTGCAGCGGTTCAACGTGGGCGAGGATTGCCCGGTTTTTGACGGTGTCTTCGAATTCTGCCAGCTTTACGCGTCAGCATCGATCGGTGGCGCTGCCAAGCTCAATGAAGACTCGGCTGACATTGTGATCAACTGGTCAGGCGGTCTGCATCACGCCAAGCGAGGCGAAGCCTCGGGCTTCTGCTACGTCAATGACTGTGTGCTCGGTATCCTGGAACTGCTCAAGAAGCATGAACGTGTGTTGTACATCGATATTGATATCCACCACGGCGATGGCGTCGAAGAGGCCTTTTACACGACCAATCGCGTCATGACGTGTTCGTTTCATAAGTACGGCGAGTACTTCCCAGGCACAGGCGACATCAAGGACGTTGGCTACGGCGAAGGCAAGAACTACGCTGTCAACTTCCCTCTGCGTGATGGTATGGACGACGAGAGCTTCACGACCATCTTCCGCGGTGTCATCTCCAAGATCATGGAGCACTTTGCTCCTGGTGCGGTCGTGCTGCAGTGCGGCACGGACTCGCTCTCGGGAGATCGCCTGGGCTGTTTCAACTTGTCGGTGAAGGGCCACGCCGACTGTGTCGCGTACGTCAAGAGCTTCAACGTGCCGACGCTCGTACTGGGCGGTGGTGGATACACACTGCGTAACGTCGCTCGCTGCTGGTGCTATGAGACGTCCGTGCTAACCGGTGTGGAGGTCCCGGACGCGATGCCCTACAACGACTACTTCGAGTACTACGGCCCCGAATACCGTCTGCACATGCCCGTGAGCAACATGGAGAACCTCAACACGCCCAAGTATCTCAACGAGATGAAGCAGATGCTGTACGAGCAGCTCAAGCAAATCGATCCGATCCCGAGCGTACAGTTCCACACGACGCCGTCCAGTTCAGCCCGCACCGAGGCTGACGCTGCCGCCCGCGACCGGCAGGAAGACGACGTTGTGATGGTCGACGTGTCCGGTAAGAAGGCGCAGCAGCTCGAAATGACCGAGCGAGACAAGGCCCAGCATCCTGTCGAGTTTTACGACTAATGTTCGCGCAGCAACGGAGGATGTTGTGGATACGCCACACTGGCCGAATACTCAAAACACAACCGAAATGCGACTTTTTTCTTTCACATGTAGCTTTTCGATTTAACTTAGTTGAGCTCCTGGATGAGCGGTCGTGCTGCTTGCGTTGGCTTCTCTGTAGTGAGACTGATCCCATTGGCCTTTTGATCCTCTCCGTCTCCCTTCCGCGTCGCGAGAATCGTCGCGAGGTCCACGGCCGCTTCTTCCTCCTCGTCCGAGTCAGAATCCGAATCCGATCCGCCTTCTTCCATCAGTCCCAGTGCAAAGTTCTGCCATCCGCACCACCAACCAGTGAGCACCCAACGTTCTCATTCCCATAAGCCAGTCCCTACGCACCATCTCAATGACCGGTGGCTTGGCAGCATCATCCTCCATGGCCACATCGCCATCTTCGTCCTCGTCATCGCTCTCATTTTCTTCCGCCTTCTCGACACCCGCGACGACGGGCACTTCGATGTTGTGGCGGTCGCCGTCGCCGCTGGCGATCGCGTCCTCGAGCTTCTTGTTCTCGCTCGCGAGCTTTGGCAGAAAGGCCTCGAGCCGGTCGAAGACTACAGAGAGCGAGAGAGACACGGTTAGAAAGCTCGCGACGTGGAGAATGCAGCAGAGATAGCGCCACGCACGTGCGCTCTTCGGCGGCGCGGGAAACGACGGCGGCTTGCGAGGCGGCAGCGGCTCCATGATGGCTTCGGGAAGACGACTGGCCGGGCCAGAGTTGCCAGCCAAACCCGTTGACCATCACTCTGTATGATGTCTTATGACATTGGTTACTACAGTAAGAATACGTAGCCATATCGGAATGAGGAGGGATACTTCAACGTGGTCAAGTTCACAGCTGAATGAACGTTACTTTTCTCTCCGCGAGCGGAGGGTCTTGACGCATTACTTGTACAGGGTGGATAAATACTCTTCTAATCTACATGCATAGCATCCACTTGGCCTCTTGGTGCTGTGCATTATCGTTCTTGATCTCGACGCTGGCGTCCTCACCACTGATGAGCGAGCGCGTCCAGCACGAGCACTGCGTTTCGTTGCCGCGCCCGGTGTCCACTGCATCAGTTGTGTTCGCGGAAAACAGAAGCTGCACAGAGGGATCAGGTAGGCTTGGTGAAACCGACGAGTTCGCTTGGACAAGCTGCTGTCGCTGGGCTTCGACCGCGGTGACCAAAGTCGGCGAACACTTGTGTCGAGTCACGTTCCACAGCAGAGGCTGGCCATCACTTGCTTCGTTGCTTTGAATCTTGGCAGTATTTCGGAAGTCTGTCGTGAAGACCAGTACCGAACTGACGCTCGAATCTTCTGGGACGAGGGTTGTGAGCGCAGTCGCACATCGCTTGAGGAGCCTCGTCATGGTATTTTTGTCACTCGAGCTTTCTATTACGAGCGTCAGAAACATTATTGCGTTCTCGCCCGTTGAAGAGGCATTATTCAACAGTCGCAGCGCCGTTTCAACCGAGGCGAATGATGGGGACACTTTGCTGGCGAAGAGCTGCCCGAAGAACTCCCACCGCGTCCATGGTATCTTCGACACAGCGAGCATCTGAGCTGTGGCGGAGATAGTTGATGTAACCAGTCCCACACCTGCTTGAGAAGCACCCGAGTCCTCTTTAAAGAGCTCGGCTTGAGAGCCAACCAGAGCATCCAAATGGAGATCGTGGGCATTCGCAGCGTATGCCACAGAGATCATCTCATCGGGTGGCGGAGGGGCGACGATGTACATGTCAACTGTCAAGCTGAAGTTGCGGCGCGTCGGATGCAGTCGCTTTGACTCAAGCAACTTCGCCCAGTCACGTTCCACTATCTTTCCACGCTGGAGCGCCGCGACGTTGAAAGTCGGAACGATGAACTCGTGCCGCCCAAACCACTCGTGCACAGGGAGCGTCTTTGGGCTCGGCGGTGGGGGCGGCAGAGGAGGGTCAGGGATTAGTTCGCATGGTGTAAACTCACAGTTGTGGTTTCGATCGCGAAAGGCGAGTCCGCCGTTCGGACACTGGAGAAAGTCCGGCTCACACACAGTCTGTGAGTCTAAGAGCCAGCTGAAGAGGTGGCCTCCAACGAACAGGCGCGTCTGCTGGACGAAGATGAGGAGGAGGCAGAGTTGCAAACGTGGTCGCAACATGACACGGCGATTAGTGCAAAGAAGTAGAAATGAAGCAGATCACAATCAACATGGTGGAGACTACAACGGTGTGGGAGCACACAAACAAGAAAACGAGACGACAGGTGACTGATTTTCAAGGTGCAGAGCCAAACAAGATCACACACTCGAGTGGCGAAGAAACATCACGGTCACATCGTCACAGCTTGAAGGCATAGTACCCCAAGTCACCGAGTCCACAAATATAGCCCTTGATCAGCGGCCACGAGTCCAGGACGCGACTCGCGCGGTTCGATGAAGCAAATGTTCATTATGCAAATCTTCTTTCTTCCAAGTTCCACACTGGTGTACAACCCAAACATTAGCTCACAGTCTTGTTCGGCCCGTCTCAATCTCGCCAGCTTTGCATCGTTCCGGCCACTTCTTCAAACGCCTGCATATCTGTTCGAGAAACACCTCATTCCTGAACTGGAATCTTATACACCTGTCACACAATACCTCAGCCGCTGGCCGTCGCTACTACTCTTCATCTTCGTCGTAATCCACCATGCACTCATCGATGTCTTCAGCTGCTCCACTCGAGTCCTTGGCCGTAGTGCGGGGAGATTCACGTCGTGGCTCCGATTCTTCTCCGGGCACAGGACTAGCGCTCCGAGTGCGTTGCTCGCGAGGTTCAGCTCGAGTTGGCGACTCAGAGTTTCCATCTCCATCGCGTGACTTTTGCTTAAAAGGGGATCCAGCCCTCTCGAATCTGCTTGAACGGCTCTCTTCGCGACCGCGATTGTCGCGACGCTCGTTTTCCTGATGATTGCGGTCGTAGTTACCGTTCGAGCGATTAGGACGACGATCATGGTCACCATGCTTGCGTCGATCTTCGAAACCGGAACGAACTTCACGACCCTCACGTCTTCCACGATCATCGTGGCCATCGCGATTCGCGCGGTGACCTCGATTGTCATATTTACCGCGAGATTCAAAATCACGTGTCGGGCTTCGACTACGCCTCTTCTTGAACGTATCTTCCGATTTGGGCAGAGGAGAGCGAGAGCGATGACGATCCGCGTCATTTCGCTCATCGCGTGAGTTCACACGACGATCATCCGGTGAGCGCCCTCGAGAAGGTTGGTGTCGATGATTATCACCGACAAACGGTCGTGAGCGCTGGTCACCATCCTGTCGGTTACCCTGCCCGTTGTTGTACCGACGGAAGCCTGAATCTGGGGCTGACCAAGGCTTGGTGCCCTCTCCGTCTCCTCCCGATGGGCGGTTGTTGTAATCACGGTTATGGCTCTGTGTGAAATGACCACGTTCTTGGTTTTGAAAACGAGGTGGTGACGGGGTATGCTCGTTTTCACCTCCGAGAGTACCGTACTTGCTTACTTTCTGCTGGTGGCTGTTGCGACGATCCACGTATCCCCGATTTTGGTCCCGGCGATCATCACCCCCAGGTCTGCCATCTGAATGGTGGCGTTGGTGGAAGCTGGTTTGCCCATTCTGCTTGTTCGACCACGACTCGCGGTGTAGTTCGTGGCGATCTCCAGTGCTATGACGATGAGAGCCATCAAAAGATTTCGCGTGAGGGGATGATCCACGCGGCGAACGCGAACGCTCTCTTTGTCTTTGCGGAACACGTTGGTTGTTGTCCTGGCGGAAATCACCACGAGGGCGCCTCTCTTCGGTCGCTTGGTCCTTACTTGAAGGGTATCGAGAATACTGCTTCTCTTGGCGACCTTCGTCACGGTGGTTGTATGGTGATCCCGCGTGATCAGGTCGTTCTGGGGATTTCGAGCGATGCTTCGAGGCAGAACCCTCACCGAACGAACGTTGGTAATCTTCACGGTTTGGACGATTGTGTCGCTCACGATCAAACGTCTTGAACGAAGTCTGTTTCACCGGGCTTCGACTACGACCCGACTGGTCAAAGCTTCGCTCGCGACCCTCAGATTTGCGCACCGTAGGACTTCGGCTGCGAGAGCTATGGGCGTTGAACGATTTGTTGCCGTGGAACTGATTGTGTGGAACTCGGGTGGCACTGCGACTACGGCGGTGACTTTCTCGGTCAGAGCCACGGCGGTCTGAATGTTCGCGTCTGCCATCATCCTCTCGATCCTCTCGCACTCTCGACGTGTCGCGGTGTTTTGAATAACCACCCTTTCCGTCATTACTATCGCGTCGGTTTGAGTCAGTGTTCGCGTCACTTGGGCCGTAGCGCGCTTGGTCAAACTCACGGATTTGATGTTGGTGGCGGCGATCACCATCTTGTTCCCACCGTGGTGCCTTATCTTTGTGATCGCGATCGGGAGAAGTCGATCGTCGACGCTTTCGTTCGCCGTCATCACGAGGTCCTCGACGATCATTCTGGTCATAGGCCCCGTAGCGGTTTCGTCCACCTCGACGGTCATCTCCGAGTTCTCCCTCACGACTATCACGTCGTGGACGGCGTCGGGAGGAATCAATCTCAGCTTGCTCCTCTGGATCATAAACTGGCAGGAACTCGCGACCCCTGATGGTGAAATGGTGTTTGCGGATCACAGACTTGGCACTCTCAGTGTCTCTAAACCGAATGCGGCCATTACCCAGGTCTTCCAGCGAGCCAAACATTTCAAGCGTGTCGCAAAGTTCCCTCCACACGCTGGGATCGAGCTTGTTCACATCTACTTGACGCACAGAGTCTGGGTCTTGCATGCGGG
The DNA here is from genome assembly GCA_023335855.1 of Pythium scleroteichum. Taxonomy (NCBI): domain Eukaryota; phylum Oomycota; class Peronosporomycetes; order Pythiales; family Pythiaceae; genus Pythium; species Pythium scleroteichum. Next base: position 12,963 of record JAADVR010000830.1, read on the forward strand.
GTGTGTCCGTTCGCTCCACGAACTGGAGTGTCGAGCATGGTGGACCTCGCGCGAAATCTCCAATCAAAGTTCGGCCATTGAACTCTGTCGTCTGGATGTGGCGAATTGCCTTGCGCGCGTGGTCCTTCGTCTCGAGACTCACAAATGCGTACCCCGCAGCGTTGCGGCCCATGCTCGGAAACTTGATTTGAACGCACGAGTGCGTGATCGACTCGTCGATACACGACAGATACTTGATAATATCGCTGTGCGAGGTTTCCCGAGGCACACCGCCAATGAAAATGAACGTGCTGGGAGGACAGCCATTGCCGGTGCCCTCCTTGGTCGTCGCGCTCGGTCGGCGCTCACGGCCATGGTCGTCACGATCGCGCTGCGACTGTTCAGAGTGCGGACGGAACGAGCGCTCCTGATCGTCGCGGCCACGTCGCTCGTCCCGGTCATATTTCTCTCCATCATCCGTGTAGCTGTCCCTTGGGCCGAATCGTTCTTCTCGCTTCTCGCGCTTCGACTCTTCGCGGCGTGCCTCTTCGCGACGGATCTCTTCTTCGCGACGGGCTTGCTCTCGACGCTTCTCATCGTCTTCCCGCTGACGAGTCTTCTCTTCATCGCGACCGTACGTCCTCGAATCTTCTCGCTTGAACCTGGACTGGTCCTGCTTCCGGTCGTCCTTCGGCTCGTCGTCCATTGCTGCCAGCGTCTCCTGCAACTGCGTGAGGTGGCGCACGATCACGTTCGACTTCTCCGTGACCAGCAGTTTGCTGACCCTGTCGGTGATGCGGTCGCGACAAGCCTGCACGACCGGCGGCTGGCGCGCGCCCTTGATGATCTGCAACAGCGAGCGCACCGTGTGGATGCGCACGGCCTGCGACAGCGTCGGCGCCGACAGATCCAGCAGCACGTTCACGACGTTCATATGCACGTGCGGGAACTTGTTAAAGTGCTTGGTCAGCAGCTGTGCCGCGAGCGAGAGCACGGCGTCGGCCGCGTCGTCGACGCGCGAGGCCACCAGGATCATCTCCTCGTAGGCCTCGAGCGCCACGTCCTCGTCAAACTCGGCGTGGTCCACGCCGCGTTCGTACATTTCGTCGATTGTCGAGTCCCATGCGTACAACTCGCCCAGCACGTCTTCTACTCGCCAGAAACGAGCGTGAGACCCCCCATTCGATAGCGCTGAGCCTGCTCTACGCGTACGTACCGCTACTGGTCGCCATGGCTACGTGGAGGCGACAAGAGAGAACTTCGCGCGCGGGGGATTTCCCTTCCGCCCCTTCGGCTTCTTTTTCCGTGGCGGGGAAACACTCACTGGCGCTTCCCAACGGCCCCAGGATTTTCCGTCGAAACGAAAGGTGGTTTCCACTCGGACGACCTTCGTGCAACATTCTAAAACGCATTTTATTGGTCGAAATAGAAACGAATGGGTGTCTCTCGTAATGCAGTAGGTGAAGTTGAAGTTCAGAGAAACAACTCCCATGATGGGATCGTATGAACCGACATTGCCTCTTCGATTGGCGGTGTGGCCGAAGGAACTTGCTAATTCTGACTAGACGGGCGATACCACGAGAGGGTTCCAGTGCGACAAGCTGATTGGTGTCTCCATCTACAATTCACGCGAAACCACATCCATGGAAACGTGGCCCGGATCCCAGTGTATGTACAGCAGCAGGCTGTGGTCGTACGCATTGGAATGCTGGCAAAATATATTCTCTGTATTCTCTGTTACTGCTGATTGTGCTCTTCTAGAATTCTAGAGCTAGGTCTTGTCCGTGTACAACATGCATGGTGTGCCAGAGACGGCAACTGATCCGTATCTTCGTGCACAGCCCGTGCACGACAGCTTCACACTGCCTCCCCAGGATCTGGCACACCCAAAGCTTCACATGCAGCGCGTCGCCTGTCAGGCATGCGGCAGTTGCTCCGCCAGGTCGCTGGTGTCGTGGGTAGCGATGTACTCTCGGATGAGCACCGGGATGTCACGCTCCA